>VDFB02392202.1:0-17190 GCA_007258455.2 Sequoia sempervirens | reverse complement strand
TGGTTTCAACATCCACTATCTAAGATCCACAAATCCTTCTTCTTAGCATGCAAGGAAACTTGCACAAACATTTATTTTTTAGTTTTAATGACCTTTTCTTTTTGTCTCCAGACCAATTTTGGTTTATCCTCCTTTTTATCAAGGTTTCTAAGATTCATCTTCTTCATGGAATGATCATTACCCCTTTTCTTTTGTTCATCGGGACTAGGTCTACAATATTTGGCTATGTGACCAAAGTTATTGCAATTGTCGCACCTTAGATTGCCTAGCACCATGAAAGGATTTCTACCAATAAAGTTAGATCTTCTTCTAAGGATAACTTTGCAATCATTAGCTTTCTGACCATACTGGTTATAATAGAAACAATAACCATAAAAGTAAGAGTTAAACTTGAATGATGCACTCCTTCTTGTAAGAGTTGAACTTGTGAATCTTTTATTTCTAATTTTTTATGAACTATCTACATGAACATTATTGTTAGGATAGTCATAATCAACATATGTATCACTTTGGTTACTTTTCCCAACTTCTTCCTTTTCATGATTATGAGTTTTTGAGTTTTGTACAACTTCATACCCCAAACCAATCATGTCTTTGAATCTCTTTTGTTTTCCCAAAATATCTTCCAACCTATTGTTGTCATACCTTTCTAGCCTCTTAAACTCACAATTTCTACCTCTAACCCTTGAAAAATCTTCTATTTGGCTTCTAACTCATTTTTTATCACATCTTCAATTCTTTTAACCCTTCAAACTTTTCTCTAAGGGTTTGCAACTTGGATTCCTTGATTTTGACATCACCTTGATAAATACTGACTAACATGTCCCAAAAATCTTTTGCACTCTTACAATGCATAAAAAACCCTATTTTTGTAACTAGCATAAGTCTTGATAAAACAGCTAAGGGTTATGGTTTTCATTGATATTGTATTGTAGCATTTGCAGCAGTATTGAATTGCAAGGATTGATGGTTGTAATCGGTTTGATTTTATGGATAATAATATCAGACTCTTTGTTGGTGGATGTAGCCTGAGTTTGAGTGAGCCACGCTATTTTTGTGTATTTTTCATTCCTTTGTTTAATCTTTATCTGCATTTAATTGATATCTTCTGCATACAATTCCTACAACTTTAACAAGGATCTCATTTTCCAAACCACAAAGGATGGCATTCTTGGCCTTTACATTGCATTCATAAGCCTTCTTCTCATGAGTAGTAGAAGGAGGTGTTGAAGGAACTGTATAACCTTTTTCTACTGATGTCCATACATCAAATCGCAAACAAGACAAGTAAGATTCCATCATAAAATTCCAAAAAGAAAAATTAGTGCCATCAAACAAAGGTACTTTTGAGGTAGAAGATCCTTCTTGATTAGCCATAGTATTCCACTATCAAGATCAACCGAAGTTGATTAAACTTCTACAAGGAACCTATTGCTTTGATACCAATTGTAAGAATACTCAAGATCATTGAGAGGGGGGGTTGAATCAGTGATGCACAAAAAAAAAAGTAATTAAACAACTTTTGAGAAGCACAAACTTCAATGGAAACACATAAAGATCACCATGACACAATATTTATAAGTGGAAAACCCTAGAAAGGGAAAAACCACTGTGTGAGTGTTGATTGGGTTTAAAGAACCAATCCAATCCTCACAATTTATTCACTATTAGGCCTCAGTAGACAAATTCTCATTGAATACAATATATCTAGGAGCACCAACTCCTTATGAAAATAGGAACACTATAACACACCGAACAAGTATTTGCAAACACTAACACATGTACACGACAATCAGTTGTTCACAAGGTATGCTATATGCACATTACATTAGAATAACACAATATTCATCCAAATATATAAATGCATTCCTTCATATTTAAATGAGATGACATTCATTCATAAAGCAGTGATAGCAAAATGCACAAACCATTTATGCATCCACTGAATTCACATTACATTCACGTTTTACTATATATAGTAATCGTAAATAGTAATTACACAATTGGGGTGTAACATACGCCCCCCCTTGTGAATCATTGCCCCCAATGATTTTATGTAGCAACATAAAACAAAGCAACAATCAATCTATTGTTCAAACATTCTCATAAGCATCCAATACACGAGGAAACTCCTGTTGGATTTCAACATAATCTTCCCAAGTGGCTAAGTCTTCTACATACTGATCCCACTAGACTTTGCATTGTAGAACCTACCTGTTATGTAAGTGAAGCTTACACATTTTGAGCACCTTGACGGTCTCGAGGGTTACCACTTTGGGGTCTTATACCTATAAAGCAGTCGAATCAATCACATGATTATCACTAGGTACATACCTCTTAAGGTAAGACACATGGAAGACATTATGCATTCTAGAAAGAGTTGGTGTAAATGCTATTTGATAGGCTACCAGATTCACTTCCTCTAGAATCTCAAGGGGTCCAACATAACACGAGGCTAACTTGGAATACTTTCCAAATTTAATGGAGCTTTTGTGAGGTTTCACTCTCAACAACACTTTTTCACCTATGGAAAATTTTCAAGGCACTCTCTTAGCATCGACATAACTTTTCTATTGATTGTTAACTTCAGCCAACCTTTGCTTCACAATATTAACTTGCTCATCCATCTCAGTCAACAGCTCTCTCTCAAGCGTCACTCTATCCTTAAGTCTATCCCAACTTATAGAGTTCGACACTTCTGAATATACAATGCTTCAAAAGGAGCCATCTTTATTGTAGAATGGTAAGAATTGCTATAAGCAAATTTAACTAGGGGTAAGTAGTCTTCCCACCTGTACTACTAATCCATGCAATACATTCTTAGTATGTCTTTCAATACTTGATTCACCCTTTCAGTTTTTCCATTCGTTTCTATATGATATGCTAAGATTATATTCAACTGAGTCCCTAGAGCAGAAAACAAGGTTTTCCAAAACCTAGAAGTGACTCATGCATCCATATCCAAGATAATTTTCTCCATAATTCCATGCAACCTAAACACTTCCTACACAAACTTCCTAGCTATGATAGGTGCTCCATTAGTTAGATTCTCGGGTATAAAATGTGCGACTTTGGTTAGCTTATCTACTACCACAAGAATGGCATTATGCTTATTCCTTGACATTGGAAATCCTTGCACAAAGTCCATACTTATGACTTTCCACTTCCTCTCTTGTATTTCATGTGGATATAACAAACCTGTAGGATGATGATGGTCCGCTTTCACCCTTTGACATTCTAGACACTTAGCTACAAAATTAGCAACATCCCCTTTCATTCCTTTCTAAAAATATAATGGCTTCACATCCGCCATCATTTTGGTCACTCCAGGGTGTCCAGAATATGGTGCTTCATGTACTTCCTTCCATACTAGATTCCTTAACTCCATTACGTTAGTAACATAAATCCTACCCTTATCTAAGTAATCCATTAGGTTCAAAATAAAAACCTTCATACCTAGAATCTTGTGGATTATTAGCAAGTGTCTGCTTGACTTGCAAATAATACTCATCTTCTTTGCACTTTTGAAACACTTGACCCTTAAAGTTAGTCTGAATTGTTACTGTTGAAGTGATATGATGTCTTCGAATCAAGGCGTCAGCAACTTGATTTTCTTCCCTTTTATATAACTAATATTGAAATCATAGTCAACTATTAACTCCAACCATCTTCTCTTCCTGGCATTCAAGTTAGGTTGAGTGAAAAGGTACTTTAACCCATTATGGTCAGTTTTCAACTCAAAGGTTTTCCCTAACAAGTAGTGCCTCCACATTTGTAATGCATGAACCATAGCTACTAACTCTAAATCATGCGATGCATAATTTTTCTCATAAGCTTTTAGCTTTCTAGACTCATAAGCAATCACTTGCTCATCTTGCATTAACACACCTCCTAAACCTTCCCCTCATGCCTCTATGATAACCACAAAATTTCCCTCAGGATCTAGTACTTTCAAGATCAGTGCAGTGTTCAACTTTTCTTTAAGCAGATCAAAGGCTTCCTAACACTTTTTAGTCCATTCATATTTCTTCTCTTTTCTCTATAAAGAGGTGATTGGAAAAGCAATCTTAGAAAATTTCACAACAAACCTTCGGTAGTACCTTGCTAGACCCATAAAACTTCTTACCTCAAACACATTCTTGGGTATAGGCTACTCAAGTACTGCTTTGATCTTAGTGGGATCCACGAAGATTCCATCTGTCAAGATTACATGTCCTAGATAATGCACTCTCCTTTGGAAGAAAGCACATTTAGATAGTTTACCATACAACTTGTGCTCTCTTAACCATTGTAAAACTATCTTTCAATGTCTATAGTGATCTTCCTCATCCTTAGAATAAATCAGAATGTCATCCAGAAATACCAAGAAAAACTTATCTAGATAGTCTCTAAATATGCTATTCATCAAATTCATAAATGCAGTAGGTACATTTTTAAACCCAAATGGTAAAACTATGAACTCATCGTGTCCATATCTAGTTATGAACGTCATCTTAAAGATATCTTCATCTCTAATTCTTAACTAGTGATATCCAAATCTTAAATGTATCTTTGAGAATATGAAAACACCTCTCATTTGATCGAAAATATCGTCAATTCATGGCAATGGGTACTTATTCTTCACCATGGATTTATTAAGCATATGATAGTTGATGCACAAACACAAGGTACCATCCTTCTTTTTCACAAAAATAACCGATGCTTCCCAAGGCAAAACACTTGATCTTATCAACCCTTTCAACAACAGTTCATCCAGCTGTGCTTTAAGCTCCATTAACTCAGTTGTTGTTATCCTATAGGGCACCTTGGAAATCAGTTCAAACCCTAGAATTATATCTATAAAGAAATAAAATATCCTCTTCGATGGTAACCTAGGTAACTCCTCTAGAAACACATCCCAAAACTTTCTCAATATAGGATATCTTTCCATGTCCAAAAATTCAGTGTCATTTATTTCACCATCTTCCATCTCTTGGAAACTCAGGGAATCCAAGTTACCAAGATCTTCTCTGAGTTCTTCTAACTTCACAGCAAAGATTTTGCACCCTTTCTTCTCAGCCCTTACTAGTTGCATTGTTGAGACTAGACGGATCTTCACCACTCTAGGTATTCCTTGGAACTTCACTTGGTTTCCAAAATCATCTAGGCATTCTACGGTTTTTGCATGGCAATCTACTTTAGCCCTATGTCTCCATAACCAATTCATACCTAAGATAAAATTTTAGGATCCTAATGGTGTGACATAAAGGTTTACTTCAATAGAGAGCATGGTAGCTCTATCCTAGCCTCGAACAAAAATTGTTCCACCTTAGCTCTTGTTTGGTTTGCATACACTACATCCCAAGACGTTTCCATGTGTCCAACCTTTCTAGATAATTCTTTAGATACTCTAGGTGAAATGAAATTCTTAGTTGAACCAATATCAATGAGAACTGAAATAGGTAAACCAAATAAAATACCTGGAGTTTCAATGGGAGTTTCATGATACTTTGCTTGGTGGTCATCCACTACAGTATGTATGCTCTATTGGAACATTACCTGTTGAGTCGGTAGTGAACTACCAGAAGGCTTACTGGGATAATCTCTAGCAAAATGATCTCCCCCACAAGTATAGCAACCTATAAACGGTACTTCTTTGTGGGTTCTCCAGATCCACTAGCGTTCCCACTAGCATTATTGGTATTTCCATGATTGGATATATTCCTTCTCCACTCCCTTTTCAACTCTTTTCTAGTATTACGGTTACCTTTCTCTCCTTGCTTAGGTACATTGTGCACAACTTCCACCTTCTTAAGAGTTGGCCCATCAAGAATTTTTGTAACTTTCTTACGATCCTTACTTTCCTATCGATTAGAGATAGCCCTAAGCTTTTACTCATGCTTAATTGCTTTCTCATATACAAGATCCATAGTTGTTGGACCATGCATATCCACTTATCCTCCGATTTGATTGTTAAGTCCCATTATAAATTTCATAATGCGAAAGCACTCATCCTTATGATATATAGGAACATAACGCAAGATTCGAGTAAACTTTTCCCAATACTCATTGACCGACATATTTCCTTGTTTCAAACTTTGGAAATTCATGAGTTTTGGTTGAATAGTATAGTTGGGGCAAACATCACTTGCAAAAAATATCAACAAATTCCCCCCGTGTCAGTTTCCATGAGTTGATATTGAGTTCCAACTTCTTGTTCATCCACCAAGTTGAATCTTCTCCATGCTAACTAGTACGCACCCCAAGCAACTTTAATGGTTTCAATGTAATTCCAAATTGCAAAATACTTTTCCATTTGAACAAGCCACACCTTAGCTTCATCCCCACTGGCACTTCCATCAAACTTGGGTGGAACAATCTTCTTATTTCTTTCCTCAGATGGTGTTGGTGATCTTTCTTTTTCATGATCATAGGTTCCATTATGTCTATGAGAAGAGTTTTCTCCTTCATTCTCATTAATGGGAACCTCTCTCTCAGCCCTAGATTGTACCTTTTATTGCTCGAGGGTATCTAGCATTGCCAAAGTTTGGTCAAGTCTAGGTTCAATTCTTGTTGGTCCTTGGCCAACTTCTTGGCTACTGCTAGGATTGGTTCATGCCCTCACCATCTTCACAAGATCAGGTTTTACCTAAATTTTTTTATCCATGTTAGATTAAATTATGTTATCAAATATCTTATGGAATACATTAGAAATGTCATTCATACGCACATAAAGAATTCCACATAAGATTTAGCACATGCTTTTTTTTTATAAACAAATAATTTTATTCATTTCATAAGGATTTCAATATCCTTTGATTACATGGAATGACTATTCAGATAGTCGAGTGGAGAGTATCCTTCGGATTCACTTTCTAACACATAACTTAATGGAGTATATCCTAAGGAATGATATTTTTGATCAACTCTATATTTTTGTTCATCTCTTAATTGTTCATATCTATCCAAAAATGGATAGTAGCCTTTGGATTTATTATCCCACACATAATTACGAGACTCAGTGCCAATATGGTGTTCATCAACAATGTAGTCTACACTTTTCGCAGGAATTTTTTCATGAGACCGTTTCACGTCCGGTTGATCTTGAGGTACATATTCCTTAGACTTGTTACTTGAGTAAATCACTATTACTTCAAACAATGGTAGAACTCCAAGGTCCCTAACGATGAATATCGGACTGACACTTCCTTCCAAGGGCATATCCCTGGAAAGTAATAATGACTCTGACTTTTCTAGTGAAATGGAAGGTAAATGGTTGTACATAGCCTCCATCTTCATCTTCCTCTTCACATCATTGATCAGAGAAAGTGTGTGACTAAATGTCTCAGCATCACTCAACCAAATGGCATTGTCGTAGGTGGTTCCCTCTATGGTTCTAACGATGGCTTCTTTTTCCTTCTTGGCCTTGAGGTAGCGCTCATTTCTAATTACTGACTTTTGAGCCATTAATCTGAGATGCACCATATTGGCACAAGAATTCACAATATTAGATAATGTTGGATGGAAAGAATGATGAGCTCATAGGTTCTAGAGCTAACCCTGGTAGCTCTGATACCACATCTAACACACCAAACATACTCTGAAGTAAATTTCCTAAGTTTTACTATGCAAGTAAAAACAAACTATGTACAAACCATTTCAATAAAAAAAATTCCTCTTTTTATTGAAAATATATATGAACAAAGATGTTATAATAGTGTACAAAAGGATTTACATTCCATTACAATACTTTTCAAAGTACATTATTCTAGCAAATTAAAAACTACATACATAGCTCCTTCAAGCTTCATGACATAAGATATAGATGGTCCAAGAATCCGCCTTTCAAAACCTTGGTCTTCTATCGCTTGCTGAGGAGGAGAAGCATCACTCAAATGCTTTTCTGCCAACCATAGATTCATATGTGGTCCCCTACACATCTATCAATGATAGATGGCCCTACCCTTCGATGAAGGTATTGGTTGGGTAACCCCATATGACATACCATTCTGAGCTTAGTGTTGTGACCTACATGACTAGGATTTTATAACCTACACTAGGTATCCCTCATGCATTAAAACATACATGGTCAACTAGAAATGGAGTCTCATCATCATACTATCTACAATGGAGTCTTTGGACTTTTATACTACTTTGGCCAAATTTTTCTCACTTAGTATAATTGAGCGATGGTCTACCATTCACCTACACTATGACAAGATCATTTTGACTCAAGGCCATTATATCCATGCCTAGGAAATCCCTCTCCACAAGCAAGATACTCCCCAGGATAACCTATTACTTTATCACAACCTAAGGTAACATAACTCAATAAGCAAAGTACTAGTTTCCTCCCTTCATAGGATAACAATCCTAGGAGTAACTTACTAAACCTCTAGCATAAGTAAATATCTAGGTAAGAGTGTACCTTAAGCTACCCGTGCTTAAACATATCTAGTACTAATCATAATACTAATACTTATGTCAAGCAATCTCTCCTATCATGGAGTAATTACATACAATTCTCATACAAGTAAATAGTTTTCACTCTTCTTTTAAAGCAAACAACTCTTTTCCCTATATGCAAGTAATAATTTAGGACTAGTTTAAACAAACAAGACATAGCACTTATAAACATAGTATAAACAGAAGTAGAATATCCTCATGCCCGTGATAAGCTTTCCAATTGGTCGATAGTGAACACAACACTTCTAGAACAACAACTATCTTGTTGTTGATCCTCCAACAAAGTCTCACAGTCCTTCTCTCTCAAGTTGACAAATGTTACTTCTCACAAGGTAATAAACTTACACTAATACTTAAGGATTCTCCTCTCTTTACTTGGCAGAATATTGCAAGAAGAATACACTTAAAACATAGAACTTTGCTCAGAAATATTGCACAAATAAGTGCATAAACTTGTATAAAGAAGGTGTCCCAAATAGATGAGCTTAATCCTCTATTTATACATCAATCGGTTGCTCTCATAGCCTATAGTTTAGGAATGATTCATGAATGCAAAATACATGCATATCAACACATTTAACTTTTCCAAAAGGTGGTGAATTTGCAAGCTCATGCTCAGCTTAAGCAGCTACATATCAACTCTCAATTTTGACAACAAATAGAGACAAATTCAAATCTGCATATGCTAGAATTCGATTTGCACTAAACCAAAAAGACATCTATAGTTAAGAGGATTCAAAGGTGGCGCCAATAACATAACTATGATTTCAGAGATGGCGCAAATTCCCTCAGGTAAGATTTAGTCAAAATCAAGTGAATGACATCTAAGCTTGTGTCGACCAAGTCAAAGGATGAAGTTGATTCCCATATTTAATTGGTTGACATAGTTGTTGAAATGCTTTTATAGTTGTTTGATTATTGCCAAATATCATGTTAATTATGTTTACTAAGTCAAGGTTTCCTCATAAATAGGCATCAACCTTTTCTACTTGATCATTGACTTGAATGTTTGTGTTGTGTAGATTTACAAAACTCTTTTGATTAATGACAGCAAGAGCACTAAAAGTGGCCCAAAGAATATAGTCATAGTTATTGAAAAGTCAGCCTCCAAGTCATTCATGGTAATTGACTTTAAAACCATTCATATAGCATTTAAAATCGGTTGTAATACATTGCTAAAGATATTTGATCTTATAGCAATTAACATTTAAACATATACATATGTATGTATGTATATATATATATACATATACATATATATATGTATATATATACGTCTATACATATATATAAATATGTATATATATACATCTATACATATATATAAATATGTATAGATGTATATATATACATATTTATATATATGTATAGATGTATATATATACATATATATATACACATATATTTAGATATATGCATATACATATGTATATATACATCTATGCATATATTCAATGATATACATATGAATATATACATCTATGTACATGTATATATGTATATATATATGTATGTGTAATACATATCGTAATATATGCATAGATGTATATATACATATGTATATGTATACATATGTATATATATCCATATATATATACATATGTATATATATGTATATGCTACATATACATATATATACATATGTATACATATATGTATATATATATGTATATGTATATATACATATACATAGATATATGCATAGATGTATATATACATATACGTAGATATATACATAGATGTATATATAGATGTATATATATATCTATGTATATGTATATATATATATACATATGTATATACATATGCATATATACATGCATATATATACATATGCATATATACACACATATATATATATACATATGCATATATACACATATATATATATATGTTGGTGTATATATATATGACATTTATCAAAGTTAACACATCATGTATATATAATCGATATACAAAAGAATATATCAATACAACAATCACATTGTTATATTAGTATGTTGATTGTGTATACATATATATATATATATATTTTCCTCTATGTACATGTATGCATATGTATACATGTGTCAATACACTCATATGGGTATGTCCATTTGCTACCATACGTGTGTATGGATACACATATACATATGGATATATGTATATACATCATAGATATATACATTCGATTTATAACCACCATCATACACAATTACCATGGTGTTGATAAGAGACTACGAGCAATACATCTATACATATAAACATACATGGTGTTGGTTCCATCAAATAGTTCCATGCGCATAAGCAACTCATGCATGAGTGTGCATAGGTACGTCTACCTATGTACCCTTATATATGTGTTCCTTTGTGTGTATATCCTATCATCATCATGCATGTGTGTATGCATACATATGTCTCGTATGACCCTCATATCAATACAAGCAGGGTAATCAAGGAAAGAACTCTCAAGCTCAAATAGATAAACATCATTCATGCATGCAAACACCAGTAAACTAAACTCTTACTAATGTAGACATAATGACTAGGGGTGACTTACCATTTTCCCACTTAATAACCCAACTCAATTATTTTACTATGGTGTGTGTAAGCTCATATAGGTTACGTTACTACTTACCCAACCAAGACCTTCTCTTGAGTGATGCTTCCCCTCCTCAGGTACCTATAAACACTAACACATGTAAACAACAATTAGTTGTTTACAAGGTATGCAATATACACATTACATTAGAATAACACAATATTCATCTGAACATATAAATGCATTCCTTCATATTTAAATGAGATGACATTCATTCATAAAGCAGTGATAACAAAATGTGCAAACCATTTATTCATCCACTGAATTCACATTGCATTCATGTTCTACTCTACACAATAATAGTAAATAGTAATTGCACAATTGGGGTGTAACAAGCACCAACTCCAATGAGGAATAAAGGACAATATACAAAGTACTACTATGTTTACAATATACTTAAGATCATCATTGTTTCACATAAAAGTGTTCAATACTTATCCAAAACCCCTTATCTCAACAAACATAAACAAGTTTTAAACTGATGTGTGTATGAACAAAAGAACCTTAACCTCTCACTACAACCTTCTTTGAATGAATAGATAGATGAAACAAAAAGACATTTTACACAACCTTGTCCACTCGTCTCGCACAGTAAAGTACCTCTGAGAACCCACCTTCTCTAGTCCCATCCTCTTCACCCCTACACGGGTGGAGCAATACACTGATCTGAGGGTTAACCGAAGGTGTTTAGTTCAGTCCCTTAACTACAGGCCCCAGGGAGTTCACTACCTTTATCTTCCTCCCACCCGCCATCCTAACTTTCTAGCGGTGAGAACCTTGTATTTTACATAAGACTTCAGTCACATGAATATTTGTATATTCAAAGAACTATTACACAAGTTCATACACTATTCTTGTAATAAATCAACCTCCAATCACCTGTGATATCATTTAGATCATACTAATCTATGCAAAGAAAGCATATTTCATGAATACAAACAGAAAAATGCATCATATAACCCTCTATAATTTTTTATTCAATTATCCTTCACTATGTATCATTTTAACACAAACATGGTGTCATTATCTTCAAAAACCTCTCACAAAGCTCATACCTCGATAAGAAATAGCACAATGCACTAGCAGACATCAACATCCCATCGTTGCCTCAATATAGTTACAAAACTATTAACAAACTAATTTGAACCAAAATACAGGTAAATTTCCATCAAATTCATGCTGAGAGACATGTTTGTTGGAGGTCATTGAAGGTTTAAAATCCCATCTTTGATATGTGTCTTTGTGCCATCGAGCAATCAAATGTCAGTTGTTGATGTCTCTACTCCCGCCTTTGCATAAAGGAATGTCAAGAGCAGTTAATACAATAAGATTAAGGAGTCGATCACCATGCAAGAGTGACCCCCTTAAGTGGTCACTTAAGTGACCTTCCACCGGTGGTAGCAAGTCACCTTCAAATTATAAGAAAAGTGAACCTATTGTTAACCTTGCACTATGAACTTCATAAGGAAAAGAAACATTAGGGTTTTAGGAGGTTTTGCAACTAATTCTTGGTACTCTAATAAATACCAAATGTGAATACGTCGTCAAGAAACTTACCCCTTAAAAGGCACTACAAAGATATAGGAGTCACCCTTATGAGAGATCAAACTTGAAACTAGCTTGCAAGGGTTTTAGGGCTAGGATCTCACAAACCTTAATCCATCAAATGTGTGCATTTCAACACTTCAACAAGAAATATCGTGTAGTGATACCAGAGACACCATCTTGGAGCATACCAATCAACATCAATGACAAAACATTCCAATAGAGATGTGGATACATAGTTGAAGGTTATTTATTTTAGGTCTTATGCGGAGCTAACCTAATATGTTTGAAGGTATGCAAAGGTTAAGTAAGTATTGTGGTCTCATGTGGGATCAATTATAGGTCCATGCTGACCTATTTCAAGTTGTTTTGAGACTTGAATTGTGGCACAAGATTTGTATGAAATTTTTGGAGCCAACAAGTTATATTTTGGGTATTACATCTAATTAGGTTGACCTAATTGATGTTATACTTGATTCGGATATATATGTTAGATATTTTTGGTGTTTTGATGTATGGGAGAATATATGATGTGTGTTTTAATTGGAGGTAAAAAATGGGTTTTGAAGGGGCCCATAACCATTTACAAGAAAAAAAAATTGATAAAAAAAGATAACAACATTACGCAACAATCAACCCAATGGCAGCGAACCAATAGCCAAAAAGCAACCAAAAAGAAGGCATCCAACCAACAACACTACATATTTTTTAGTATCTCTACAACCTCCACTTCACTAGCAGCCACCTTTTGCACATCATCCATAGTATCAAACACCTCTATACCAAAATCCCCACCCTGAGCTTTCATTTTGTTTCTAGTTCTGACCCCCGACCCACCAGTTTTTACCTCACCACTCAAAACACTACCTTTAACACCACCCTTCTCATCAACACAATCCACATTCAGCAGCTTACCCACATCAACAGTATCATCAGCAAACACAATATCCATTCTCTTTTTAGCATTCATTGTTAATAATAGTCGTTGCCTCAAATGGAATAGGATCATTTAAATCCCACTACTTTCTTTCTCTAACACCAAAGTTAGCGAAGAAATCAACTAACATATTTTCGTCTCTCTCAATATGTGGGAGATATAAAAAGTGTCAAAGGAATTGATGATTTCAATGGAGTCCCTGACCAAGGCCTCAATAGTCCAAGATGGAGGTGAAGAATTCTTCAAATTATTTATAATGTTCAGAGAGTCACCCTCCAACCAGACCTTCCTATACCCTTTTCTTTGAGCCATTTTGAGTCCATGATAGGCTACAACCACCTCCAGGTAGTGGTTTGTCTGGATTCCCAAAGGGAGCGCCATAGCTGAGATGAGCCTACCATTAGAATTTCTAATCACTACCCCACATCCTGCAAGTCTTGGATTTCCTTTTGTCACGCCATCAAAATTTATCTTAACCCAACCATCCGGTGGCACCTTCCAAGCAACATCTTCTCTTAAAGATTTCCATTTAGAGACCGGAAGAGATATATCACAAGGAAACTTCCACTTTTGTGCAATAGAGATATCATAGGAACATAGATTAATCTTTTGTCCAACATAAAAGGAGATCCCAGAAACAAAGTTTTCCTTAATACCTGCACAAATCTTATGAGCAATAAAGCTGGAAGAGCAGAATTTCTAAAAAATTTGTTGTTGCGCTCCAGCCAAACCCCCCATATCATGTGAGGCAAAGTGAGAGACCGCAAAATCTCTAGAGCTGGATTAGAAGAGGGGTCAACCCATTGATACCATAAATCTTTGACAAAACCAGGAAACACCCAACTAAGATTCCAAAGTGAGAGCACATGATTCCAGATCACACCAACATATTTGCACCCAATCAACAAATGATAAGTATTTTTCACTTCCTCTTCACAAAGAAAGCATCTATTGGGCATAATAAAACCTCTTTTAATTAGATTATCAGTTCTTCATATTTTGTTCTGGCAGAAGAGCCAAAAGAAAATTTTGACCTTAGGAATCGATCTAGAGGACCAAACAAAAGCCCAAAAAGGAGGCAGGCCAATAAAGGATTCATTGAAATAAAAATTTGAAGCAACAGAGAATTTACTAGTAGAGGAAGGCTTCCAAAAAAACCTATCAAGATAAGGGAGAGAAGGAATATGAACCAAAGAAATAGCATTATAAATAAGTTCCAGACTAGGGTCCACCTCATGCAACTTCCTCCAACAACCTCCGTCAATATAGTCAACAACAAATCTGCCAAACTGTCGCACACAGAGGTCCATAAAGGGTTGATCCCATGGCTCATCCTTGAGAGGCCTATTGTCATACCAATTATCATCCCAGAACTGAATACTCCTCCCATTACCCATCTTCCAAAAGAGACCCTTAGCCACAAGCCTTTGAGCCTTCAACATACAATTCCAAAGCACATAACCATATGGAGGATTAAACTCATGAGATAAAAAATCTCTAATCCCATCAGTACCATGTAAGTATTTGCTCCAAACAATTTTCTCCCACTCACTTTTGGCTAGCAAGAGATTCCACAACTGTTTACCCAAAAGGGCAATGTTAAACATTCTGATTTTGTGAATGCCCAACCCACTAGCCTTTTTAGGCTGACAAACATCATCCCAAGCAACCAAATGAGTTATTTTTTAATCTTCAACACCTGTCCAAAGGAATTTTTTCTAAACTCCTTCCAAGATATCCACAAATTTCCTTGACATGTGAAAGAGACTAAGAGCATAGACCGAAATATTCTAAAAGGTGGATTTAATCAGGTAAACTTTGCCAGCTTGGCTCAACAAAGCCCCCTTCCACCTAGCCAACTTGGAATTAAATTTTTCAATCAACCCCCTCCATCAGGAATCTAGAACATTAAAGCATAAGGGGAGCCCCAAGTAAGAAGCAGGAGGTTCACCAATTTGACACTGCAAAATTCTAGCTATCCTACTATGTCTTTGAATTAGAGTGTTAAAAAAGAAAATCACACTCTTTTGTAAGCTAACCTTCTGCCCAGAAGTAGCCTCATACATTTACAAAATCAGCTTGATAGCCTTAGCTTCCTTAATAGACGCCTACCCAAGCAAAAGAGAATCATCCACAAATTGTTGATGAGAGCATACAAGTTTAGCAAAAGAAGGGGCTAACCTAGTCATAAGACTAGAATTAACAAATATTTGGATAAGACAACCCAAGGACTCAACCATAATGATAAATAAGAAGGGAGAGATAGGACCCCCTTACCGTGGACCCCTAGAATAATCAAAAAGAGGAGAATGATATCCATTGATGAGCATAGAGAATTGAGTCGAAATAAGCTAATGCACAAGAGCCACCATTTTCTCCCCAAAACCAAAGGAGAGAAGAGTCTTAGACAAAAAACCCAAGTCCACTCTATCGTAAGCTTTAAGTAAATCAAGCTTGAGGATAAACCTAGCCTATTTATTGATAGTAAGAGAGTGAATATTCTCATGAATAGTGAAAATAGAGTCCATGATAAGGATGTGTCACATCCTCCAACTTTTGCAAGTTGGCTCTTAATCCTCATTAGCCACCAAACTATCTTCTAATAATTGATTAGCTAGTATAATCAACCCCTTTAGTCAAATCTCCTCATCCCCCAAGGAATTTTTAATTCCTTTTTGTCTTCCCAAGGTCTTCCATGTGTCACATCCTCCAATTTTTACAAGTTGGCTCCTAATCTTCATTAGCCACCTAACTGTCCTCTAATCATTGATTACCTAGTCTAATCAAACCTTTAGTCAAATCTCCCCATCTCCTAAGGAATTTTTAATTCTATTTTGTCTTCCCAAGCTCCTCTCATGGAATTTTTAATTCCATTTACAATCCCCATGTCATTCCCAATGGAATTTTAAATTCTATTTTATTCATTCAAGGTTTTTAAGGAATTTTTAATTCCTTTTATCATCCCCATGCACATTAAAAAGGAATTTTTAATTCTTTTATTCAACTCTTTGATCTGAGCCCTTTATCTTTTGCCCTCTTTCAATCTCCATTGTCCATTTGATCTTCCTAGGTTAAATGGCTAACACTTAGCCATTTTGTTTATCTCCTTCCATTCTTCACAATCTCTTCTCATCCAACCCTAATCCTAAGCACTCATCATCTCCATCTTTCAAGTTATCCATCTTGCATCCAAATCAAGCTACAACAAGTCGTTATGCTACTGAAATCAATGTAGAGCACACATATCAAGCCATCAACTGGGGCAAACAACTTCATCAAGCTCAAATGAGGTAAAAATGGGTTTCATTATGTTTTTCAAGTTTGAGTTACAACTTAAGCCCTAATCTTGAGGTGTTGTTTTGTGTTCTTCTTCCTTTTGCATTTTGTTTGTTTTTCACTATTTTAGGTTATAAAACACGTTGCACACATTTCTAGCACACCCGGTGGGACCGACAAACAAGTTTTTTCTTTCACGTTCTCTATTGTTTCAAGTTTTGTAGGTTCAAGTTTACAAATAGGAAAATTTGCAAAGTATCAAATTTGCCCATTTGACAAGTTTGAGCAAATTTGCAATATGTCCCCAGATAGGTGAACCTGCTACTGATTTGGGCGAATTTTCCTCTTACAAAGATGAATCTAAGGTAAAATAGAGACTTAATCCTTCTGTTTTTTACTCTGTTTT
>VDFB02392201.1:0-77112 GCA_007258455.2 Sequoia sempervirens | reverse complement strand
GAATTGCTCTAATAATGCTCTCATAAAAATTGCTTTATTACTTGAAAGTCTTAGATTTTCTTAGATGAAACATAGTGAAATGACCTCTTATTTATACATATGTTAAAATGAATTCCCAAAATTCAAATAACACAATCCAACATGTGAATATACATTTGAAATCATTGAAATACTACCAAAAACATAATTTAAATTAGGGTCCTAGGTCTAAGTGAGGATCCATTTTCCCATGGGAAAATGGGTCCTTGATTACTTACCTAGGATACACATTGCTCAATGATAAGTGTTATGTTATGGCATTAATTAATATCATGTTTTCCTCTTCAAAAATTGTAATTAATTAGGCTTGGATTTGAGTTAAAGGAGCCAATTAAGGCATAATTAACCTCAATTAATTAATAAATCCCTAGATAAGTGTGCAAGTGTAAAGGTACACTTTACAATACCATAAATAAGGCACAACTAAGTCCATTTTATTAACAACGCCCTAAACTTAATGTGAATATGTAAAATACATATTACAACACTAAATTAAGGCATAATTTAGTCCATTTTATTATTATTATTTTCCAACTTAAGTGTGAAAAAGGGATACTTTTTCCTACACTACATGTAGAAAAATGTACACCTTTACATTTTCACACTATGTTTGCATTCCCTTAATTGATTGGACTTAATTAAGCTTCTAATTACCTAAATTATGCATTCCAAAACCTCATTATTACCATTTTTTGAAAGGGAAACCTATATTACACAATTCCCTACATTAATTTAAACTCTTTGGAAATTGTGTCCTAGATTTAGGTCCTAAGACCCATTAACCCAAGGGTGAATTGATCCCCTTTAAGTGCTAGGACCCAATTTTTAATATGTTTTTGGCAACATTTTAATGATTCAAATTCAATTTTCAAGTGTTATATTTTGGAATCTAATTTTCGGGAAATTAGATAAACACCTATATATACATAGTTATTTTATCAATTCAAATCTAACACACTTTATGAGAGAAATACTAGAGAAAATATTATTGTCAAGAGAATTGAAGAGTAGATTTATTAGTCATCTACAACAACAATCAAGATCATATCATCATTTCAAAGTTCATGTGTGTTCATGTCATGTTTTGGAGCTAACACTGTGATGTAGGTTTCAAAAATTCAAGTAATCATTCAAGCATCAAATAAATTAATCAATCAAGCCAATTCATGCAAGATCCAAGCCTTAGAGAGATGTGTTAGACATCAATCCTCTAAGGGAATCCATTAAGGGTTTGGTGAGTTGTAACATAGCATTATTTCATCATTAAGGTTTAATTACCAAACTAGGGTCTGACCAAGGCAAACCCCTATTCATCCAAAAATATATTTTTTTCTTCTCTCTTTGTATGATAACATTTACAGGTGAAAAAGGATTGAAGATTGATTAAAAGAGCAATTTTGAAAAGTTGTCACCATTGTTGTCAAGCTATGGAAACTCACCTACAAATTTTATTTATGGCTTTCTGATAGTCAAACTTGGAGAAATCAAAAGTTTAGATCTAAGATCTAAGGAATGCAAAGTTATATTTTGGAACCCCTACACTAGGACCCATTTTCCCTAGGGCGAATCAATCCTACTATAGAGCACAAAACCCAAATTTTAGGCCAAGTGGACATTACTCTACTCTTCTAAAAATTTCCTGTAAATTACTATTTCCATTTCTACTATCATAATATTATGAATTTCAAGTGTTAGTTCATACAATTGATTTTTTTAATGTATTCAAATTTGTCTCCCAAGACAACCAATCATCCATTTCTGCCATAATAAAACATCAGACCTTCCTAATAGGGTTGACTCACCACAAGGTTGAAAGTAAAGCCTATCCTTGGGAGATCTCTTTTTCTAATGAAATTAGGAAAAGTGTAACTGTGTGTTAGATCATTTCATCACCCTACATTCACACACATCCAACCAACATTTTTCTTCATTTAATTTTGGTTAACTTGACATTGTACATCATAAATTTTGATTTGGAAGTCTCTAAAACCCTAGATCTAGGATTTGCATTAGTTAACTAGTCTTTCATCTCATTTAGGGTTTCATAATAGCATCTTGCATCATTCAAAATTATATTTTGCATCCTTTAAAATCACAAAAATCTAAAAATATTGCATACATATTGCATTCATTTTACATATTATGTTGCATAGTAGTGTCTTTCAATCATTTACATTAGAAAATTCAAACAAAATTGCATCTAAAAAGTTGTCATTTTGCTTGTTGTTTGCCATCAAATTACATTTGCATCTAATCATAAATTTCTAGAAATTTGTACTTGAAAGAATCTCTTTGCAACCTGAAATAGAGACCTTAAGCATTAATTCAGAAACTCAAACTTTAATTTTTCAAACCCCTGTGCAAAGACCCATTTTCCCTAGGGAAAATATATCCTTGTACAGGTTAATTTCCAAAATTTTGGGTATAAGTATGTCTCTATTTGCTTTATATCTTGCTATTTACATATCTCAGTTTTAGTTTTTGGAATTGCAGTGTTATGTAATTATTTGGAATCAAGTCAATTGGTCAAAATAAGTGCATTGTTCAAAATAAAAATTTGCATTCAAAAATTAAGTCAATCATCATTTCAAGATCTGAAAACTGTATTTATTCAAATAGTCATCATGGATATGTGTTTTGGAAAAATATGGATGTCCTTAAGAGCTTTGGTTGATGTTTCAAGTTGTATGTTTGGAGATGATCCTAATAGAATTGATAACATTCCTGAACCTTTACCTCCTAGTGAATTTCCCCGTGAGGTGGGCATCTTAGGCCAAGATGAAGATAGCATGCAACAATTCATACAAGACTCCTTACATAGCCTTGAGAACAATGCATCCTTCTATCCATCCATGCAACAACCAACACCTCCTATCATCCCATCATTTAATATGTTCAACCTTTTGCATCTTGAAATTGAAACACAAAGCAAGCCTCAATAATCAATCATAAAATAACTTGTTAACAAGGGCAATAGTGATACTCTTATATCCTATTCCTATCTAGTTACTAACACACCTATCAACTTAGAAGAGAGTTATAGTCAAGGTTTTAAAATCTTAAATAAACAAGGATGTGACATAACCCATGAACATGAAATCCATCAATTTGTATAACAAAAACCATCAAAAGATACAAAGGGGTTAAGATATCAAAATTCTCCCTCTCTTGCTACCTCTCCTACTAGGAAAGGTATTCTCTTTCAAAAATTGTTTCAAAACACAAATTAAGGACTTATGAGCATGATCAAGTAGCCTTAGATCCTCCATCTCCACCCCAAAAAAATTTACCAATCAATTAAGAAACCCAATCCCTATAAACTCAAGAAATTACAATTCTTACATGTACTATAACAAAGACTAAACGAAAATTGGATCAACTTCTTAGTCTAGGATTGATTACGCTACCACCTATCAAAAAGGTTAAAAAAGACAAAAGTACAAACATGTCTCACTGTGCATATTATAGAACTTTTGGGCATCTTATTAATGAGTGTCATGTTTTATAAAAGTTGATACATGAGCATAAAATTATTGACTAGAATGCATACCCTTTGCTCCTTGCCGTGTGATAGTTATAAAATCATAACATACTCACTATTACATGTATTACATTTCATGCAAAACATTTCTTTGTTGCAAGGAGCACATTCTTATCACCTATCTCAACTCATCCTTTTCCTACATTTGAGGGAAAAGGGCTAGATAGCCTTGTCCTAGTATGACACTCATTGTTGCCACTTTGGCTAGTTATCCACCTTTCGTATATGATAAACAAGATTGGGATGCAGATGACTCGCTTTAGGTTGGCTCACATGTGTCATACTAGGTTTATTTTTTTCTATGTTCATTGTGATTGCATGTACATAATGTGATCCCTCGTATCATGTTGCTTGATATGTCTTATGAGCCTACTTTGGAAGGCCCTTGTCACTTTGTTGGTGTAAGAATACAAATGAAGCGAATCTATTGTGACATTCTTCCATTTGTATCTGCATTCTTCTAGATGTCATGAGCATTATCTTTTATTTTGTCTTGTGTTTTCCATTTTGGGACGATGCAAAGTGTTGAGACATTTAGGTCTCCTCCATGTTGATCCAAAAGGATTGTTAGTCTTCTCTCTCTCTACGTGTCATTCCTCCTTTGTGTTCATTCCTCTATGAGTAATTGGGGAATGATGATGACTTTGGGCTCTATTATAACACCATAGCAAAGACATACATTGACCCGAAATCCATGGATCCCTTATGTGTTATCTTAGGATTTCATATGGGGGAAACCTCCTTTCCATGACGTACTTCTATTTGGAAACATATGTTTGGCATAGGGCTTTCAAAATAATCTTTCATACATGTATGGGAATTTATCATCTACTTTAAAGTAATTTCTCATTGCATGGTGTTTACAAATTTCTTTAAAGTGGGGGACATTATATGCCTCTTGCTCGTTGCTTGCTTAATGACATGACCTTGTTTAAGGTGTGGTATTCTTATTTCTCACTATGTGTCTTCTTGGTTGTGACATTGGGTGTTGATCTGGCAACCTTACTTATGAATCACTTTAACAATTGCTTTTGATTCAATTGTGATACGATTTAAATTTAAGATCTAAACCTAATTTATACCAGAATTGAGCAAATAAACACATAAAATGCAGGAAAGTAAAGAACTGACAATATCATGCACCAAGAAAAAGAGAGACAAAGATTTGATTACGGAAGTTCACCAAATTCGCCACGCCTCCGGATATGGCGATCGATGCCATTACTATGATGCAACTTATTTTACATCACCATGGTCTTTCACTGAGTTACAATCTGCTTCCCAAGAAGATTCTTGCACTTCAGGCTCTTCCTGCTTCCACACTGCAATGACAGGATCTTTCTAGCAACATGTTCGTGCCTAACTCCTTCATCACCTTTACAATGCTTTCAAACAATAAAGCTGAAACTCTCTCACACAAGAGCACATAGGCATCAAGCCTTTACAAAGGACTCAAAAGTCATACAAAATCTCTCAAAGGACTCACTAAGTTATTATCTCTTCTCCCTAGAGACCACTTAGCCCATTACAAGAAAATTCTCACTTTCCCCATAAACCCTTTACTAAGAGCAACAAAACTCTCCAAGAGCTAAGAAATGAGAACACACTCTTCTCTTGCTTTTACAAGGAATTCCCAAGGAACAAGACTCAAGACTCTTCAAGTCTCCTAATCCTTGAATTATGAATCTCTGAATGAAAAGCACTCTCACCATCTCCCTTTATATACATAAAAATAAGCCTAAAATGGCTTAACCATCAAAACCACATGATTAAATGTATAACTCCCTCTATGTTACGTTTAGGAGTCATTCCTAACCCCCTTTGTTATTTACATAGAAGAGAGGAGGTTAGGATTTAACCATAACCTTAATTTAACAACTTTCAGGTTTAACAACATGATATAAGAAACAGTGCCCACATATATGATAAACCGGCCCAACAGCCCGACGGTGGGTAGTAATTTTAGTTGGTCGGGGGTCGGCGGTTCCAACCTCGACGGCCACATTTTGATCTCACATCCATGGGATAACACATCAAAAACAATCGTCACCCTACATTTAGCAAACGGTTGTCGACGGGTGCAACAGTTGAACGGCTGGCTGTTATCCGCGGAGTCACAGGTTCAAACCCGATAACAAACTTTTGTTAACCAAAACAACCAACTGAACTCGCCGACCGAGGAAATGACATAGGCCACGTGTCATTCTACCATTCACCGTCGAATCTGAATCTGACTCAACTGTTGACGGAGACTGCCACATCGACGCTGACTGGACTACCAGGTACTGCTGACTCGGATGCCCACTGGACTACCACGGAGGAGTACAGATGCCACATAACCTGACATGCCATCTGCCACGTCACCTTGTATAGCATGCCACGTCATCTATATGGATGGACACGTGTCAACACTCGATTGGTCCACTTCGGATTTGTACTGATTGCTAACGTCATCACGTACAGATGCTGACGTCATCACCTGTACCTCCAAGTCCACTAAGTCAACCTGAAACTTTGACCAGCCATTTCTCCGTCATACGAGCTCCGTTTTTTATGAAACGAATGCCGCCAGAATCATCTCGATGAGCACTTCGATTTGATGCTAATTTCGACAAATTTTGAGATGATCAATTTTTTTGCTTCCTGGTGGCCCCTAGTACCCTATTTGACCGGACCTTTGACCAAGCATAACTTCACCTACAATCTCCTTTTGACGCGATTCAAGTTGCATCAGAATCCTGTTAGCGAGCTCTTCGATCTGAGACTGCTTTCGCCTGATTTGGGGACAGTCAATTTTTCAATCAACCATTTGGCATCCTCGACCCTTGTTGAACTTTGACCGAGCATATCTCGAGCAAATGGACACCTTTTGACACGATTCGAGTTGCGTCAGGATCGTATTGCTATGCTCTATGCATTGATGCAAGTTTCGGGAGATTCTGAAGCTGCTGGATTTTTGAGGCCTTCGAGATCCACCTAGATCATTCCTCCCCACCGAGGAACTTTTGGACCTCCAAAAGGTTCTTAATCAGACACGACATGAGAAAAAACACCTTCCCACTTGTCCAGTATCTGTCCACCCTTTCTGTGCACCTGCTTCATCAAAAATCTCTACAACAATTATGAAAATTGCAATCACATTGCTACCCATTTGCAATTTCTCACATTCTTTTGCATTCATTACCCCAGCTACTATCCATGTACAAAACATTAGCAGCATTAACAAATACAAGGATATTAATGACAATGAGCTAACAATACTTTTAATCCTCTTGATAGGTTTCCACGACAAATCTTCATGTTGCAGTGTTGATGATCCCTGAAACACATGAGAGTTAGGCTTACAAGCAACTACTTCATTTTCATGCTTCAAATCACCTACTTTTTCCACCTTTGCAGACATGAGCGAAGAAGTTTTCCTCACATACATGAGCTTTTTCATTTTCCCTGTGTTCACCAACGGAGAATCAACTACAATCTTCTTCTTGTCCTTCTTTGGATGAAGCTCTGGATGAAGCTTCCAACAATTAGCTTCCTAATGTCCACCTTTGTTGCAATAAGAGCAAGGTGTTTTCAACATCCAGACTTTCTTTCCCTTATCTTTCTTTTGAATTGGAGATGATTCTTTACGCTGTGTCCCTTTCCTGGTTGACTCTACCTTCCTATACAAAGCCATTCTTTTCCAACACTTGGCAACACTATGGTTATTCAACCCACAAAATGTGCACAGTCTTCTATACCATAAACTTTTTACATTGCCAATCTTCTTAAAATCAAAAGAAACATTGGAAAAATCAGCTTTATTATACCTTTGATGGTCACCCTTGGTGCATGCATGCCAGGAAGAATCTGTGTTTGTTCTTCTTTTGGACATCTTGCATGTGTCACCACTGCCTGAAAGTGATGTGCCATCACCTCTCTCAGATCATTCTTGGAATGGTTCTTCTTTCGGAGAATTCTTTGCATCCACTGCCTTGGAGCATTCTCCTTCATCATACCCCGATCTTGCATAGCGAGGTCCAGCTTCCATCTTCACAGATCCAACCATGCCTTGTCCATGACTACCAAGACCCTTTCCATCATAGTCCATCTTGGTGGACAACCTCAATCCAACACCTTGAGACTGTTTCTTAGAATCACAAAGAGAACAAGGAAGAGAATGAGAAGAATGAGGAGCTTTCACTGAGTTTGCATCTTCGGCTTTCTTCAACAAGCCTTCTTTTTTAGACTTCCATTCCTCATACATTTCATCAACCTTGGCTTTCATCGCCATGAAGGTATTATAAAATTCTGCATCGAAGACAAAAGGAAACTGATTTTCCTTATGTGATGACATCTCACCTCACTGCTTGAATTTGCTCCAAGTATTCCACAACCTGCAACTTGTCAGACTAGCTCTGATACCAACTTGATCTGTAAACTCCTTATTATGAATCACTTAACAACTTGTTAGATTCACCAGGATACAGATTTAAAATTAAGATCGTAACTGACGATGCTTGTGAATTGAGCAAATAACCACATAAAACATAGGAAAGTAAAGATGATAATATCATGCACCAAGAAAAGAGAGACAAAGATTTAATTACGGAGTTCACCAGTTTCTGGCTACGTCTCCGGATCCGCAAATAAGCATGATCAATGCCATTACTATGATGCAACTAGTTTTACATCACCATGGTCTTTCACTGAGTTACAATCTGCTTCCCAGGAAGATTCTTGCACTTCAAGCTCTTCCTGCTTCCACACTGCAATGACAGGATCTTTCTAGCAACATGTCCATGCCTAACTCCTTCGTCACCTTTACAATGCTTTCAAACAATAAAGCTGCAACTCTCTCTCACACAAGAGTACATAGGAATCAAGCCTTTACAAAGGACTCAAAAGTCGTACAAAATCTCTCAAAGGACTCACTAAGTTATTATCTCTTCTCCCTAGAGACCACTTAGCCCATTACAAGAAAATTCTCACTTTCCCCATAAACCCTTTACTAAGAGCAACAAAACTCTCCAAGAGATAAGAAATGAGAACACACTCTTCTCTTGCTTTTACAAGGAATTCCCAAGGAACAAGACTCAAGACTCTTCAATTCTCCTAATCCTTGAATTATGAATCTCTGAATGAAAAGCACTCTCACCATCTCCCTTTATATACATAAAAATAAGCCTAAAATGGCTTAACCATCAAAACCACATGATTAAATGTATAACTCCCTCTATGTTATGTTTAGGAGTCATTCCTAACCCCCTTTGTTATTTACATAGAAGAGAGGAGGTTAGGATTTAACCATAACCTTAATTTAACAACTTTCGGGTTTAACAACATGATATAAGAAACAGTGCCCACATATATGATAAACCAGCTCAACAGCCCGACGGTGGGTAGTAATTTTAGTTGGTCGGGGGTCGGCGGTTCCAACCCCGACAACCACATTTTGATCTCACATCCATGAGATAACACATCAAAAACAATCGTCACCCTATATTTAGCAAACGGTTGCCGGTGGGTGCAACGGTTGAACGGCTAGCTATTATCCACAGAGTCACAGGTTCAAACCCGATAACAGACTTTTGATAACCAAAACAACCAACCGAACTCACCGACCGAGGAAATGACATAGGCCACGTGTCGTTCTACCATTTACCGTCGAATCTGACTCAACTGCTGACGGAGACTACCACATCAATGCTAACTAGACTACCAGGTACTGCTGACTCGGATGCCCACTGGACTACCACGGAGGAGTATGGATGCCACGTAACCTGACACGCCATCTGCCACGTCACCTTGTATAGCATGCCACGTCATCTATACGGATGGACATGTGTCAACACCTGATTGATCCACTTCGGATTTGTATGGATTGCTGATGTCAGCACGTATGGATGCTGACGTCATCACCTGTACCTCCAAGTCCACTAAGTCAACCTGAAAATTTGACCAGCCGTTTCTCCGTCATACGAGCTCCATTTTTGACAAAATGAACGCTGTCGGAATCATCTCGATGAGCACTTCGATTTGACGCTAATTTTGATGAATTTTTGGATGATAAATTTTTTCGCTTCTTGTTGGCCCCTGGTACCCTGTTTGACCGGACCTTTGACCAAGCATAACTTCACCTACAATCTCCTTTTGACGCGATTCAAGTTGCGTTGGAATCCTGTCAGTGAGCTCTTTGATATGAGACTGCTTTCACCTGATTTGGGGATAGTCAATTTTTCAGTCAACCATTTGGCATCCTCGACCCTTGTTGAACTTTGATCGAGCATATCTCGAGCAAACAGACACCTTTTGACGTGATTCGAGTTGCGTCAGGATCGTATTGCTATGCTCTATGCATTGATGCAAGTTTTGGGAGATTCTGAAGCTGCTGGATTTTTGAGGCCTTCGAGATCCACCTGGATCACAAGATCAAACTGATTGAGGGAAAATTGGAAAGTGAGTATGATTGCTACACTTCATTATCCCAAGAAATTGAACAAATGAAAGCCCATGCACTTATACTAGATCCTCTTTCCAAGAAGTGGCAGCCAATTCATCATACCTTGATGAATTTATGTAGGATATTACAAAGAAATGTGGAAGCTCCTTTAGCTTTGAAGCCAAGTGAGCAGATGGTTAATATAGTTATAGATGAATCTCAGTATATAAATGGAGAAGATTAGAAGATCAAAATAAGGATGGAATTATTTCATACAATGAAGAAGTGGTCTGTGTCAAGCATATTAAAGGATGATGACCAACTGAAAAATCTCAGTGAATGGAGAAAGGAATTTGGCAAAAATATTCATAATTGCATTACTCATGTACAAAAGGATGGCGAATTGAATGTCCATGGCCTCAATTTGATCATGGATGGAATAATAGCCTTGGATACCAAATATTCTAAATTCATTATAGATGGCAAAGGTTTACTCAACAACATATGGAGGAATCACCTAACAAATATATCAAAGATTCAAGAATACAAATGGCCTCATGACTATTCAATATACCAATGGGAGAAAAAGTATTTGACTCCGCCAAAATAATAGGACCTTGAAGATGTTGTAGTGGAAGAACTGAGCCTTCAAACACTCTATCATGGAGAGGGGGATTTTCCAGATCGGGATGATCATGGGTCTCCTATGTTGGTTAACAAACTACAAGTTTATTGCAAGTGTTACGGGCATCTAATCAATATTGTCTACTTTCTTGGATTTTCTCTTAATTATGTTTTAAGAATAACTAATGTTTAGTTTATATGAAGAGGCATGAATTAAGAAAAGATGCCATATTTTGTAACAGTTTGAAGCTTGTTACTTCTCTTATAAAAGAGAAACCAAGACTGAATTTTGATATCATCATCATAAGCATTTATAGAAACATATATGAGGAGACTTTTGTTATATTTTAATGTTTATTTGAAGCAATGAATGGAGAAGAAGATTTAATATAGTGCTTGGATTCTGGTCTCAATTATTTGTTGATAATATTGTGTATGATTGTATGGTCAAGTCTCCAATTTAATATTTCCTTGCTATTCAAATTATGTATATCAAGTATATATTTAATTTGTCAATACACACTTGTCATTGTGTGATTTCTTTTAATTGGTTCCATCTTTAAGTAAGGATTAAATCCATTTAAATAAATCACAGTAACCTAGAAGTCTTATTTGGATCAATAAGAAGAACCATATAATTCCATCATCACACATCTATGCAAGCCATAGACTCTCACTATGTCAAATAATTAGAGTTGTAGCTAGAAGTAAGACACATATATCACCCACATCTTGACTCCATTTCCCAATAGGAATAGGCACTAATCTATTTCACTTAAAATATTATTTCACAACACCTCATTCACATATTTCTAATTTTCAGTGTCAATTAGACCTAAGAGATCATTTCTTTGTTTGTAATGAGGAGGCTTAGTTCACCTAATGTTAATATCTCTATATGTATTATTAAATCATAGATGTTCATTATTGTTTCCTTCACAAAATAATATTCAATGCATGTGGAGGCTAGAAGATGTATTACAAACTAAACCTATCGTCTAGGACATACAAGAAAAGTATAGCATCTAGAAAATATATAGGACATACAAGAAATTATATTCTAACTAAATAAAATTAATTTCAACCAAAGTAATAAAACTAAGAAGAATGATTGAACCTAACTTTAAATGCACTTAAAATCAGCAGTGAACATCTCAGGTTTTGTATACAATGTACTAGAACAATAGAACACGTCCATCATTCTATGGGATACATCCATCTCGTTGTTACTAGGCCATAATGCTCTAGTTCATATTCTAGATGTATCAAAAGATGCATAGAAATGTTAAATATTGTAAGTGGAAATTCCCATTCCAATATACAAAGGAGTTCAATAACCTCCTCCCTCAAACTATCAAAGTTTGAATGATCTAATACATCTAAACTCATTCTCTTTAATATTAGGCCCAGCCTTATAACTGTCAATCTTGGCCCCTTTATATTACGAGGATCTTGAGAAAAATCATGTCATCTGTTATCAAATTCCATCCATGTCTTAGAATCAAGCACATGTCATTTTTTTCAATTAGTGCTCTTATTATGGGCATGCTATTGTACAAGTTCAATAATGTCTCTACACCTATACATTTGGAGTAATCTTGGGATTACCAAAAAGTAGTGAAGAGCCTTTCTAGGAACCACAACTGTGTTGAAAGAATGAAGAAGAACATCTCATTTTGTTGATTTTGTGTTGTCATTGATGTCACCATATTATATGAGTTGCAACTGCAAGATTAAGTCTTAGTTTGATCCGGTATTCTGGACTGGTATCTAAACTAGTATGCAGTTATTATCCTTCAGTATTTTGGTCTGCAATCCTTTGCGATTGATTATTTTTGCTTGCAGTTTTGGGAAATGGTCTATGGATGTTCAAAGCACATATTCAGAATCTCATGTATTCAGGTGCTCGTATGATGAGTTGGCATTACTCTATTGTTTCATTTTTGCTATTAGATTTATCTCCAGCTGACCTAATGGTGTTATGGTAAATTAATTTTGTTATGTGGATGTATATGTGACCTATCTTAAGTCGAATCCAACATGATGTAGTGTGTTGAGTGATTGAATTGTCTTTGGAAGGACTTTGTACATGCTTGAAGCTGACAATTGATTTTTGGTGAATAAGTGTTGCATCTAATTAGGTCGACCTAATTGATGCTTGTGAATGTATCAACTATATATATTGTATAGTTTTGAGATTGTAGTTGAAGTTGATGATGATGTGAATGTGAAGAAGTGAAAAAATGATGAAGTGTGTCAAGTTAGTTTACTAAGCTTCAAAGGAACTGAATCAACACTTTTTACGTGTACATTATTAGTTCATTTTTTTGTTGTAAGCCATTTTGTCACTATAATTTTGTAGTCAGTGAGCCTCTCATTTTGGATAGTGAGTCTTGGCAGTGAGCCACCCCTTTTGTAATATTTCATAACTGGTTACACTATATTGTGAGCTAACACTCACTGTGGTTTTTCCCATTTTGGGTTTTCCATGTAAAAATCCTGGTGTTCATGTGTTGTGCGATTTCATGTTCTATGAATGCTCTTGCTTATCTTTACTATTATATGCATTGGAGTAATTAGATGGTATTTGTTTAATAAGTTTAAGAAGATACTGATTCACCCCCCCTCTCAGTATCTTGGATATTCAACAAACTAATTTCAACCCTTGTCTATACCTCGCTTCATGATATTTCAAACATTCACTCTCACTTTCAAGATTCTTGTTAAATAATATAGAACCATTCACACATGTGTGGATGTTTTCATACACTAAGCCTAGCTTAGTGATTTTCTTTTTACATTGACTTTTTTTTGTTGGCAATGTGGAGTCAGGTGGTAACAACGAACTTAATAATGCCAATAACTGATCTACAATCTCATTTTTCCAACCAAACACCACTTTCAAGTTAAGAATTTGAAGGATTTTTTTCAAATGACTTAACTTGTAATTAGCATACACATGCTTTAAAGCATCCTCCATCAACTTGTCCCAATCATCATTTAGACCCTCATTCAGCATTCTATCAACTTCAGAACCTTTGTCTAACATTTTTGCCTCTTCAACTATGTTTGGTGAAACTTAATCTATGTTTTTTTCCTCTTCATCCCTCATACTCTACAATTCTATCATATATTCATAATAATTGTAATCCCAAAGGATTATACCACTATTCCCATATCTTATCATATGTCGATAAATCAGATTTCTTTTTCTCACCTTTCCACCAAGACATTCATTACATGGACATGGATATTTGTCCATGTCCCTCTCATCGGCTACTCTCTCATCAAATGCATGTTGTTGATTCGTAGTCAACCTCTGACATTGATCCATTTAATGTTCTACACATAGTAACAAAAAAATGTAGACTACGAGAAAAAAAGTATTTTTTTTAATTTGAAGGCACTTCCATGGAAATAGAGTTATAGAGAGCAAATAAAATAGAGAATTTAACTAATGAATTGTAAAAACTAGATTTTTGTAGTTTATATTCAAATTGTTGATTACATTTCATTCCACATCTTTCAAAATCAAATCATTACTTCACATTGCATAACTAATAACTAGATGTTGATAGATGACAAAATGTAAAAAATTGTAGACTGAGACAAAAAAATGTTTTTTAATTGAAAGGCATTTTTCCATAGCAATAGAGTTATAGAGAGAAAATAAAATATAGAGTTTAAATAATAAATTGTAAAAATAGATTTTAGTAGTTTATTTTCAAATTGTTGATTACATTGCATTGCATATCATTCAAACTCAAAGCATTACTTCACATTGCATAAATAATAACTAGATGTTGATAGATGAAAAAATGTAAAAAATTGTAGAATAAGAGACAAAAACTATATTTTTTAATTGAAAGGCATTTGCATAGCAATAGAGTTATAGAGAGCAAGTAAAATAGAGAGTTTGACTAATGAATTGTAAGAAATAGATTTTTGTAGTTTATATTCAAATTGTTGATTACATTGCATTGCACATCTTTCAAACACAAAGCATTACTTCACATTGCATAACTAATAACTAGATGTTGATAGATGAAAAAAAATTAATTACAATATAGTTTTTACAAATTCAACCTAAGTAGTTATGCAATTACTTCACATTGCATAACTAATAACTAGGAGCAGTTGCTAATTGCATTTTCTTGTCATGGTATTCCATGAGACCACATTTCTTTGAGGCATTTTTCAACTAGTTCATTGCCTTGTCTATGCTACCACATTTTTCATACATGTCTACTAAAGCATTTTATCAAAAATTTCACTACCTTTTTACTATGGCTAAAATACTAAAACAAGTTCTTTCGAACAAGTTGTGGATGCTTGGATAAAATCTATCAAAGCATAATAGTAAGCAATAGCATAGAAAAAGTAGTGAACTGGTTGAAAAAATGATTCAAATAAATGTTCTCTCATGGTGATGGAATGCCATGACAATCCATAACAATTCGCTTGTCATGGCATTCGTCATGGCATTCCATCACCATGAGACTACATTTCTTTGAGTCATTTTTTCCAAAGTTCATTTCCTTGCCTATGCTACCACATTTTTCATATATGTCTACCAAAGCATTTTATCAAATAGTCCACTACCTTGCTAATATGGCTAAAAGCCTAAAATAGGTGATTTCAAACAAGCTATGGATGCTTGGAAAAAATCTATCAAAGAATAATAGTAAGCAACAAGCTATTGTCTCGTGGTTTTTCTTTGGCATGAAAATCAGTGTGATTTTACTTGCAAGTTTTAAATGCATTTTTTTGGCCATTTTGCTGTTTGAAATGGGGAAAAATCTTTGTGGTCAGTTTTGTGCATTTTTAATTGTAGGATTCTCACAGCTAGTGAAAAAGGTAGTGTTCATGAAGGAATGGAAAAGATTTGTAGAGCCTTTGAATTATCCCCTTACTATGCAATATCATTGAATCATTTAACAAACCATTTTTTCTTCATAGGGCAACATTTTATTGTGGAATAGTTAACTAAGACAGCTCTTGTTTCAACTAACCACCCTCTCATGAAATCTCATTCATATTATTATCTTGCACAATATTATCATAGTAAAGGTGATTATGACACCATTGACTGCTACTACATGGAATTAGTCAAGGAAAGAAAGAGGCCACATGATTTTGTGGACAGGTTCAATTGAAGCTAGGAGATCTTAAGAGCTCTCTCTCAAATTTTGAAAAGGTTTTGGAGGTCCACCCTGAGAACTGTGAGAGCTTAAAAGTTGTAGGCCATATATATGCTTAGTAAGGGTAGGAAAAGAAGGCTTTGGAAATTTTAAGAAAGGAAACTCGCATAGATCCACGTGATGCCATGTATTTATCAAGATGGGTGAGTTATTAATATCGTCAAACCCCAGTGCAACCTTAGATTCTCTTAAGATGCCAAAGTCTCTTCTGAAGAAGAGCAGAGAAGTACCCATTCAATTGTTAAACAACATTGGGGTTCTTCATTTTAAGCATGATGAATTAGAGTTAGCTCACCAAACTTTTATGGAGGCATTAGGAAATGATGATCTACCTCTACATAAATATTTGTGGTTAGTTTTGTGCATTTTTTACTTGTAAGATTTTCATAGTTAGTGAAAAAGGTAGTGTTCATGAAGGAATGGAAAATATGCATAGATCCTTTGAATTATACCTATACTGTGCAATGGAATTGAATCATTTAGCAAACCATTGTTTCTTCATAGGGCAGCATTTTCTTATGGAATAGCTAACTAAGCTCTTGTTTCAAGTGACCACCCTCTCATGTAATATCATTCATATTATAATATTGCACAATCTTATCATAGTAAAGGTGATTATGACACCACTAGCTACTACTACATGGCATCAGTCAAGGAAAGCCAAAGGCCATAGGATTTTATGAATAGGTTCAATTCAAGCTAGATCTTAAGAGTTCTCTCTCAAATTTTGAAAAGGGTCTAGAGGTCTACCCAGAGAACTATGAGAGCTTAAAAGTTGTAGGCCATATATATGCTCAACAAGGGTAGGTAGAGAAGGCTTTGGAAATTTTAACAAAGGAAACTTGCATAGATCCACATGATTCCCATGCATTTATCAAGATGGATGAGTTATTAATATCATTAGACCCTAGTGCAGCCTTAGATTCTCTTAAGATTGCAAAGTCTCTTTTGAAGAAGAGCATAGAAGAAGTACCCATTCAGTTGTTAAACAATATTGGGGTTCTTCATTTTGAGCGTGATGAACTAGAGTTGGCTCAAAAAAAATTTATGGAGGCATTAGGAAATAGAATTTTGGTTGAATTCATAAATAAAATCCCCAATGCCAATTCTATAGTTTTTCCTATGCTCTTTAAGGATATAGAATTCTTCCATCGACTAGAAGAAGATGGTGTTTCACTTGAGTTAACATGGGATAAAGTCACAACACTATTTAATCTTGTTGGGTTGTTTGAACAACTACATGATACTAAAAAAGTAAATCTTTTATACAAGCTAATATTGTTAAAGTTTCTTGATTATGTGGATTCATATCTACATCTTGCAACCATGGCTCGGGCTTGGAATGAGATCCAACTAAGCCTAGAATTGATTGGGGATACACTTAAGGTGGTTAAAAACTCATCAAATGTTTTATCTATGCTTGGAAAAATGGAACTGAAAATAGATGATTGGCTTAAAGCAAAAGAAACAATTAAAGTTGCACAAAGTGAATCAGATGCAAAGAATTCTTATGTTGACATTTCACTTTGAAATTGGAATTTTTTTGCAAATTTTCATAATGAGAGGAGGGATCCAAAGGTGGATACACAACATCTTGAGAAGGCTAGAGAACTGTATTGTAAAGTGTTGGCACAAAGTTCATAGGGAATGTTTATTCTACAAATGGGACAGCCATTGTGCTAGCTAAAAGGGGTCAATTTGATATTGCAAAGGAAATTTTTACATACGTATAAGAAGCTACAACATGAAACATCTTTGTTCAAATGCCTGATGTGTGGGTAAATCTAGCACATGTTTACTTTGCACAAGGATAATTTGTGCTTGTAGTGAAAATGTATCAAAATTGTTTGAGGAAATTCTATTTTGGCATTGACACCCAAATTTTATTATATTTAGCTCAAACACATTATGAAGCAGAATAGTGGAAAGATTGTAAAAGAACATTATTAAGAGTAGTAGATTGTAACTACTATAAGTTTCCAATCAAAAAGCTATGGATTTTGTGTTTAATTTAAATATGGTTTTGAATTACCTCTGAATTGCTGTAGAGGGCATCCCCAAGTCCAACTTCACTGTAGAGGGCCTCGCCAACTCCAAATTCATTGTAGAAAACTCTGAATTCCTTGCTCTTGCCCACCTTTTCAGAAGTCTCCAGGTCCTCTCCAAACAATCTTTATCAGCCATGGAAGTAGCTACAATAACTGAAAAACTCCTTATTGTAGTTGTCAAGTGCCAAGCTAAATGAATAATGAATCGCACGCCCATGCAAGTAGCTGCTAAAACTCAAAATGCCTTAGTGTAGTTGTCAAGTTCCAAGATAAATGTGAATAATGAATCACGTGCTATACACTCCCACCAATCATTTCCCCAAATATATTTTTAAATTTTGTCTAATTTTTATTTGTGTGACTAACTGTTTAGTTATTTTTATTTGTGTGACTAAATAATTTTGTACCCAACCAAATTAGTCATTTATTTACTCATTTATAGCTATGTTGCAAAAACTTAGTAGAATTTAGTCATTTTTAGTTGTTCTTACTAAAAAATTTAGTCACATAGTCATTTATTTGCCAAATTCTACTAGTGTTTCAATTGTTTTGTTGAGTTCATTGATAATAATTATATGGTTGTCTCTAATTAGAAATTTTACCTGTTATTTAAATCGGTGTATCAAGTATATTTCTAGTTTACCAAAGCACAGTCATGCTTTGCGTGATTTATTTGATTGGTTTCTTCAAGTAAGAATTAAATTCTTTTGAATAAGTCACACTAACTTCAAAGATTCATTTGGATCAATAAGAACCTAGTGATTCACTTCCTTGCATATTTATGCAAGTCATAAACATCTAAGTGCCAAATAGTTTGAGTTATAACCAGTAGGAGGACACATATCAATCTACATTTTGACTATGTTGCCCAATGGAAGAAATGAACTGATCATTTCCATCCCCAAAACATTTTTTTTGTAAAATATTTTCCATTCATTTTAATTTCTAGTTGTAGGAGTAGGATTAATAATTAGTTTTATATTTTCATTGTCTTTTACAAACCCTCATGCCAGTCTGAAATAGATTGAGAGAGGATGATTTAATTGAAAAATTTGTGATCACATAAACCCTCCAAATTTGTATGAGGTTCTTAATTTTCTTGATTATCATCAGTCAATTACAAAGAATGAACAATCACTAGTCATAAAGGTACACCCACCTAGGAATAGCAAAGCCTAAAGAGCAAGGAGTTATAACCATCATGGTTAATTCCATTCATTGGCTAGACCACTTGTTGAACCTGATCATAAATCTTGGCATACTTTTAGGGTTTAACAATCTGTTGATAGAGTGAACCTGGTTCCTCTAATCAAGTGCATACATATCCATCTTATGCTAACAAAGTAATGAACACGCCCATCAACCTAGAAGAGACTTATGGCCAATGCTTTAAAATCTTAGCTAAGCAAGGATGTGATATAACTAATCAGCATGAATTTCACAAACTTTTAGAACAAATATTGAAGATACTAAAGGATTAGGATATCAAAATCCTTACCCCTCCACATCTCCTAAGGATACAAATGTCCTCCCTCATAATAATGAAGTGATGTCTCACAAGGATGATAGAATTACCTTACATCATCCTCCTTCAACAAGCACACAACAAAGGCCTTACAAACTCAAGAATCTAAAATTCCTTGTCCCATGTCTCTCATTGAAAGGCACTTACACATACTTCTTAATAAGGGACTCTTAACATTACCACCCACTAGAGAAAATATAAATCCAAAAAATAAGAACACAAACATGTCTCATTGTTAATATCATAGAGATCTTGAGCATAGTATTGATGATTTTTATGCTTTAAGGAGGATCCTTGAGAAATTTTATATGATAGAGATAGTCCCTTAGATCATGCACTTTTCTCCTTGCCATGTAAAAGTTGTAGGATCATAGCGTACTCACTATTAAATGTTTAACATTCATTGCAAATAATCTTCTTTATTGCAAGGAGCTCATTCTTATCACTTATCTTGGATCATCCTTGTCCTACACTTGATGGGGCCAAGGGATTAGATAGCCTTGTCCTAGCTTGGCACTTGATGTTGTCCTTTTGGCTAGTTATCCGCCTTCTACATATACTGATGTAGCTTCATTTGGGAACATATGACTTGGCATAGGGCTTTTCGAATAATCTCCCATGTCTCCTTTATTGTTAGCATTGATTATTTGCTACTTTAAAGAAAATTTCTCACAAAAGGGTGTTATCAATTTCTTTAAAGTGGGGGCATACATTGGCATTATTATTTTGAAATTTTTTGACATTCCTTATGTTTCGTTGTGATTTTCTTTCTTCTTATGATGCCTATTTTTCTTGGTGGTGTCATTTGGTTTGATGTCCTCCTAGAGCATGATATTTTTTGGCATACGATTTTCCTCTTAGTGGTGATGTTATGTGTTGCATTCCCTAAGTTGTGAATCTTTTATCCTTGACTTTTCCTCTCTTGTAGACATTAGGCACGATGTTCCCTAAGAGGATACCTTACATGAACTAAGAAAAATCCCTTTGAGAAAACTTTATTTATATTTTGTTCATAAGTGTTTAGAATAATACAACTTGCTAACCTTGTGAAGCTCGAATTTTATATTTTTGTGGCACCTGATCAAAGTTATTAGAGAAATAGCTTTGGTATGGTTAGTATAGTGAGAGCATGCAAACCTGGTATGACTTTCTCAGTTAGCCACTTTTTGGGGGATCACCTAGTGGATAGCTTGAGGTTGGACATTAACTTGGAGTGAGTGTGTGTTGTTGTTTGCATAGGGGACATTGTGTTCTACTTGTGAATGTTTTCTGAAAAACAATCGGGACGTGTTCCACATTGTGTTGGACAATTAAGGTTGGATCCTCCCTTTTGGACAAACAATTGAGGTGTATTCCACATCATGTTGGATAGTCGATGATTGATCTACCTTTTTCTTTTTTACTTTTTTTTTTCTTTAATGTTGTATGATTGAGTAATCTTATCATTGTTGTATACATATGTTTTGAATGTCTACTTTAGTGTGAGTTTGACGCAAGGTCATCCTCTCACTAAAGTGGGGGCTAAATGTAGTGACGAAAAATGTATCCTTTTACATTTTCTCACTTGCTTGGGCCCTCCTAGTTAATTTGGACTTAATTTTGCCTTATTTTATTGTTGCAAAATATATTTATTTACACTTTCACACTTATTTAGGGATCCTTTAATTGATTGAGATTAATTTATCTTAATTGGCCCCTTTAATTCATTTACCAAACCTATTTTATCACATTTTTCGAAGAGGAAACTCGACATTCATTAATGCCTTTACATAACACTTCTCATTGAGCAATGTGTGTCCTAGGTTTAGGGACCTAGGACCCATTCGCCCATGGGAAAATAGGTCCTCCCTTAGACCTAGGACCTAAATTTAAATTATGTTTTTAGTGATATTTTATTGTTTTTAAATCTATATTTCAATGTTAGCTTGTGATATTTGAATTTTGAAAAATTAAGGATACATACCTATAAATATAAGGCTATCTCACTATGTTTCACCTAACAATTTTGAAATGAGCATTCCTATAGAAAAGTTGATGATCAAAATAAATTCAATGCATTCAAAGGTAGATTTATTGAAGATTTATTGCAACAATCAAGATCCAATTGTCATATCAAATTCTACTTTCATAATGCATGTTATTGGAGATAATATGGTCATGTAGGTTTCATGATTCATTCAAGTATTGAAAGCATTATTTCAAGTCAAGATCCAAGGTTCAAGAACCACATCAATTGAATTCATTTCATGCAAGTTGTAAATTTACATTCTAAGGTTTATGCAAGAGTTTTTTGAGTGGTAACATAGATTTGTTTATTATTCATGCCCTCTTTCATGTTTCATTTCATTTCAAGGTTTGATTACCAAAATGGGGTTTGACCAATGTAAACCCCCATTCACCAAAAACAAAACATTTTTCCCTCTTCATTTGAGTTTGCAAATTTAGGTGGAAGAAATCTTGAAGATCTCTTGAAGAGAAAAATTAAAGAAGTTGTCAAAGTTGCAAAAAAAATTCATAAAAGTTGTCATCTCATGGAAACTCACCTACAAAAACTACTCCTAACTTTTCAAACCTAAAACCTAGACAAATTGGAAGATTTGGATCTATAGTAGAGGCTCCCAAAAGTAGCAGACATACTCTAACTTAAGACAAATTCACCCCTAGGTGAATGAGTCCTAGGTCAGCTTCAAAAACTAACTTTTGGTGACTGGTACACACATGCTTCTGCCCTTCTCTGATCTACATTCTGTTTTCTAGTTCTATTAGTATTGAGCTTAATCTTATTGTTCCAAGTGTTAAATTGCAATTTGGTGTTGATTTACTATTTTTTTCTTTTTCTCCCCAAAGTTTCATTTGACCAAGACCCCTGTCCTGACACAAAAAGGAAATATGAAGATTCCTTCATAGAAATGATTCTCATAAGGGTAGTTAGTCAATTCTTTGTGGGGATATCATTTCCTAATGAAATTGAGGAAGATAGGTCCATCATAATCCCATTTGACCCCAACCTAGTTTTCTTCATTTCAAATTGAGTATCCAATTAATAGATGAAAGCTATGAATTTAATTAAACAATTAAGATTATTTAATTAAATGGTCAAAAAGAGGTGAATGGAGATGAAAATAGTGCTATTAATCAAGTTCAAATGTGCAATATCAATTATGATGATTTTAAGTGTCTACATATATTATATTATATATTATATATACTAATATAAAATATATAAATTAATATTAATATTAATATTATAACATCTTAAATGTTAATATATATTGATTTTAATATATTAATATTTCTACTTTTAATAAACGAATATCTATTTTTTTGGGTATTGCTTCAATATTTGGCTTGGGGTGACTAACCTAAAAAGACAACATCCCCAATGTGTTTACAAGGGTTGCAAGAGTTTTTCGAACTTTACCCTTCATGTTGATGGCTTTTTTTTAATTTGATTTTGATAAAACAAAAGGGTTTATTTAACAAATTGACAACATTATATTGATATAAGATATGCTTTATTTTGAATTTAATAGTTAACTATTATTGATTTCTACATGCACTATGTGTAAAGTCCTGATTGATAGGTTGATTGAAAAACATTAATAACTTTTAAATGGTCAAACATTTTTTGAATCTAAAGGATGCATCACAAATTATGCTTCACAAATTATAGTTTAAATAGAAAACATAAGTTTTTGACCAAGTTAGGGTGGCTAGACAAATGGTTTTTAATATTTTTTTAAAAAAATTACTAGCAAATTCATAACTAAATATTTACTTGCCAAAAAATTACAAAAAAATATGTGTCACATCTGGGCATGTGTCGTCTACTTATATTGAAAGATTAAGAAAAAAAAAATTCTCCCCGTTAGGGTGGCTAGACAAACACTTGCTTTTTTATTTTTTTCTGAAAATTTAGTACTACTACATTGGAATTTAAAATTTTCACCAAATAGATTTACTTTTTTTCAAAAAAGGACTAGTAGCTTAAAAACTAGATTCAATTTGCTGCAAATTCTATTTTTACATATTTTTCAAATTATGTTAATAACCTATTCCAATTTTTATGTCAAGTTGTGTAACTTTGTTTTTATAAATTTTCATTGCCACTTAGGGGTCTAGTTTGCCCCCCCATGATCCTGACCCAAATCCAAACATATGGCTATTCAATCTAAGCTACTAATGATAGTCTTGACCCAAATTTTTTCTCTAAAGGCCTCCAAAAATGTGACTTACTAAAATGTAGAAAATACTAAAAAAAACTATTTTTATCTTTGCTTGTGCAAGTGCTTTTGAATTGCTACAAGATCACCACTCATCTAACTTTTTCATGTCACACATCATTCAACAATGTCTTGGTACTTGTCCCTACATAGATAGCTCATGGATTCTAATCAATAGTGAGTCAAACATTACCACAACCATGGGTTAAACTCAACATGAGTTTGGAATACCTTCTCCTCTTTTCACCTCAAACACTTATAAAACCCCACTACCATCCTCATTAGGGGTTATTCCTACTTTAGAGGATAACACATATATTTCCACCTAATCAACACAATATCCCACCCAATAATAGTTTTTAATGAGCTTATCACCAACAATCCATCCCATCTAATCATATCACAACATTCATTCCCAATCATCAAAATTCTTCATCCATGATATGCAACTCTCCAATTCCTACATCCAATATATCCACAAACACACACATCTCATATACTTCACAATTTCTACATTTAGCATACCTATGATAATAAACATTTCATATGGTTCACAATCTTCTACATACAACATACCTATGAACATAAACATTCTATATGATTCATAATATTCTACATCCAACATACCTACAAACACAAACATTCCATATGCTTCACAATATTCTACATCCAACATACCTAAAAAAGTAAATATTCCATATTCTTCACAATATTCTACATCCAACATACCTATGGATATAAATATTCTACATGATTTACAATCTTCTACATCCAAAATGTTCCTAATATTCTACACTCTACATCCCATATGCTTCACAATCTTCTACATCCAACATACCTACAAACACATGTAACCCATAAAACTCTTAATATTCCACATTATTCATACCCACAAATGTATAGATCCCCCAAAATTGCAATCATTCATTTGATTCACCTAACATTCATCAACAACATCAGCCATACATCATTCAACCTCATACTAACACTACACTCAAAAACGACTTGGAAAAATGAATCCAAAGTTTACACATGAAAATAACCAACATTGAATTAGGACTGTAGCATCATAAATTGTCACCCTTAATAATTTCAAACTATGTTTTTATCCCCCTAAATTATATTGAGACTAATTAAGTCCCTAGATTAACAAATTATGCATTATATGGCTTATTTTTACCATTTCCAAGAAATTACAAGCATTTAACTAATACATTAATTTAATGTTTTTCCCCTAACACCCTATTTATGGGAAATAGGGCCAGTACTAGGATGTCCTTGGGTGTCTAAGTCCCCCTATTTTGACGAGAACCAACTTTGAATATGTTAGTGTTGGAATTTTAAGAATTAAACTTCAAATTTCAAATATTAGCTATTGTTAGGGTTCAGGCAGAACGAAGCAATATACATTAACAATTATATGTAGATTAAATAACCTAGAAATAAAAATGAAGAATAACACAAAAGAGATCAACATAGAAGTTTAATGTGGTTCACCTACTATGGGCTACATCCATAGAAACTCAGCCATCCAATGATTTTATTATCTAATGCAAAATAGATTACAATCTCGTGAATACCATATCACAAGTTACATCCCAACCTCTTATAACAAGATTTTTGGAAGCTTCTAGAATTAGGGTTTTACAAAGTCAATTGTTTCATTTGACATGTTAGCAAGAACCCCGACAAGGATACATTACGATCGTACAATATTTGCATGATCAGTCACCACATACCAACAATCTCCCACTTGGAGACTGATCAGGCTCCACACCAAACAATCTCTCACTTGGAGACTAATCTTGGATGACATCGTTGCACTTGCAACTCCCACTAGATTATATGTCTAGCTAGTTTCTTATGTCCACCATTATCAATTGTGAAGGCCAACGAAAATTGATGAGGAATCAATTTATCCCATGTAACTGCCTCTATGAACATATCTGTAGGATTCTCACTAGTGTGAACTTTCTCTAGCTTCAACTATCCATCCTCCAACACTAACCAAATGAAGTGGTATCTAAGATATGGGTGATCCCAATACTGGTTTACAATTTTTGGGAGATCCTAATTTTTGTTGAAATCGCATATTTTTAGAAAATATAATGATTTAAACCTTGAAAATTTCCATTTAAAGGATTCCAATTGAAGAGGGTTTTATTGAACCACATTCGATCAAACCCCCTTGGATAGAACCCCACTAGTTTTAAACCATACCTATAACAGAGTCTCCTTTACACCTATCAAAATGCTGATAAAAAACCACTTTCGATTTACCTTTTGGGGGATCAAATGAATTCATTTTTTTTGTAAGTATGTAGTCCTTATTATAAGCTTCCCAAAAAGTATAATTTTAAACAAATTTAATTTTATTATTATATTTATTTTTTATATCTTGTGAATGTAGGTTTTTCACTGAAAATCAACCTCTCTATTCTGCACATGTGGAAAAATAGCATATTATAATTTTTTTTTTGAAAAATATTAGTGCACTAGATATTGAAGTCCTTGATCCAACAAAAAAAAAGAATTTTGATACATACAAAAAAAGTTATGTTGTATACAGTCCGCCTATGTCTGAATTGTAATTGGTTTGATTTCGAAACTTTATTAAGGAAAAAATATTCAATAAAACACTATGAAACCAAATGAAAGTGCTAGATATCATAGTTACAAATCTGAAGTCAAAAAAATAGAATTTTATCTTTCATGAGAAAAAAGCTATGTTGTATATGGTGAGCATCACTCCTTAAAAATGGTGTTTACTGAAAAAAAACTAGTTTTCAAAGGACATGGAAAAATAAGTGCAATCTACTTTTAAAAATTTTGAAAAAAAAATATTTAGAATCTACAAACAAAATTTCACAAATCACTAGTTTGCATCATCTTCAAATTCCTCACGGTTTAGCTACTATCAGTGCTCAAAAAGTAAATATTTAGTTAGAAAAAATTAGTTCAGTGTCTAGTTTGGCCAAAAATTGTAAACCAGTATTGTGGGATGACCCATATATGTGCTTAGTTTTTTAATGCAAAGTTGAATTCTTAGCAATATGAATGGTGCTCTATCTTTCAGTGTACAAAGGGATATCTTCTTGTCGTTGTCCCAATTCCTCTGAAAAATGTTGTAACCAAATCATCTCCTTACTAGCTTCCATAGTAGCAACATGCTCAACTTTAGTGGTTGAAATTGCACCAACCTTTTGCAGCCTTGAAATACAACTGACTACAATACCTCCTATAGTAAAAACATACCCTATAGTACTTGTCCTGCTATCAATATCACCTGCCATATCAGATTCAACATATCCTTTTAGAGCAGAATTTTTTTCTCTAAAACATAATTTCTTTGAAGTAGTACCTCTCAAATATCAGAGAATTATCCATTATATCGCATTCCAATGTTCCATTCTCGGATTGCTCATAGACCTGCTCACAACCTTCTCACAACTCCCACTGCATGTGCAATATCTAGCCTTGCGCATACCATTACATACATCAAGCTACCAACTACTGATGCATATGGTATCTTAGACATTTTGTCTTCCTCCTCTTGTGCCCTCGAACACATCTCCTTAGTCAACTTAAAATTACTAGGCAAAGGTGTACTAACTACTTTTTCATTTTGCATGTTAAACCTTTTCAACACCTTCTCTACATACTCACTTTGAGATAAAAACATTTTTTTGTTTGTCCTGTCCCATGTGATCCGCATACCAAGGATTTGTTTTGCTACACCCAAATCCTTCATAGTAAATTAATTTGCTAATTTCTGGTTAAGTTCATCAATACGTTGCATGTTAGACTCGACAACAAACATGTCATCAACATAAAGCAACATGATAATATAGTTGCCATTATCCAATTTCTTAAAATAAACACAATAATCAGAATGACATCTTTTGTAACCTTGTTCAACCATAAAACAATCAAATTTCAAATACCATTGTCAAGGTGCTTGCTTCAGGCCATACAAACTCTTCTTTAACCTACACACAAATTCCTTCTCACCCTTGACCTCATATCCCTATAGTTGCTACATGTATATTTCCTCTTCCAAATCCCCATGGAGAAATGTTGTTTTCACATCTAGCTATTCAAGATGCAAGTCTTCCATTGCCACAAGACTTAGAATAGTTCTAATAGAAGTCATCTTTACAATCGAAGAAAATATTTCATCAAAATCCATACCTTTTTCTGTGTAAAACATTTTACCACAAGTCTAGCCTTATATCTTTTCTTGCCTCCATTTTCTTCCTTCAACGTATAAACCCATTTATTTGGCAATGCTCTTTTACCTGCAGGTAATTGGGTCCCAAGTTTGATTCTATAGCAAAGAATCCATTTCCTCTTTCATGCCTAGCTCCCATTTCTTTTTGGTATCTACTTGCATTGCTTCTTAATAATCTCCAGGTTCACTAGAATCAGTTAATAATATAGAATGTAATGATGGAAAAAATATTTTTGGAGGTCTAGTTATCCTTGTAGAACACATAACACTTGCAGGAGTATGTGGGATAACTTGTTTTTGTTGAGCATCAAGTACCACTGGCATTTTATTTTCTAGAATCTCATCCAACACCACATATTCCTTTTTGGCCTATTCATGCTTCTTTTCTTGTAGCTGATTCTTATGCATGACCTTCTCAATGAAAATAACAACTTTGCTCCTAATTATTTTATGATTTTCATAATCCCATAACTGATAACAAAATTCATCTACTCCATATCCAATGAAGGTACATTTTTTAGACTTAGCCTCAAGCTTGGTTCTATTCTCAATATAAACATGGATAAAAGCTTCACAATCTACATCTTTTAGAAATAAATAGTTAACCTTTTTACCCATCCATTCCTCCTCTACAATGCCACCATCCAAAGGATTTGAAGCTCCCCTATTTATTAAATAAATAGCAGTATGTACAACATTTGCCCAAAATTGTAAGGGTAATCCAACATGCAATCTCAAGCTCCTTGCACACTCCATAATGGTCCTATTCATCCTCTCAGACACACCATTTTCTTGTGGGGTTCTAGGAACCATTTTCTACCTACGAAAATTCCATTATATGAGCACTAATTTTGAAATTATTTGTTGCAATACTCGCTTCCATTATCAAAAATTCAATCAAGCAAGCAATAAAGATTTAATACCTTGAAGTGATTTGCATGACTTTAGTCCTTCAAGGAAGTCATTGAAGGCTAGTGATTTACAACACTTTGTTGATTCATCATTCCTTCCTATCATTTATCCACTTATCATTAGCATTGCCTTTGTAGAAATGGAAACGCTAATGTGGGGTTTGACTAAGGAAAACCCCTAAATGGCACAACATTTCCTCTCTTTTTGAATGTGAAAATTTTAAGTTTGGAGAGGATTGAAGGAAATTTGAAGATCATTTATTTATTATTAAATTTGAAGCCCTACACCTTGTCAACTCACAAAAACTCATGACCTACAAAATTATCCAATAGTAACTTGACAAGTCTACAAGCGAAAATAGGGATCTCATTTCTACCATTAGTGAACTACAAAAATTGAGTAGAAGAGGCATACAAGGAATTAGATGCCCTTGTATGACTCTATCCTCATATTCAAGTTGACACAAAAATTTTAGGATAGGTACACATCACTCTACCCTTCCCAAATTTGCTTGCAAATCTTTGTTTCATTCTATTAGTTATCTAAATCTTGCAATATTCATATTAGGGAACATAGTCTAATAAGGTTAATCTAGGAAAATCAGTTCCAATCCATTCCAAGTCCCTAAAAGATGCAAATCCAAGTATAATTATCTCACCTCCATGGTTTAAATTCAATCTAAACGCCTTAGTGATCTCCATCTTAATGAAACAATAGAAAAAGATCCCAACAAAAACACATAAAATTTGAATCCTAGGCTTACACATTAGACCTAAGGTTCCAATTTTTCTTAGTTTTGAGGATATAAAAGGAATAATTACACACTTGAAGATATATTTCCTTACCCATTCAATTGATCAATACCTATGATACCCTTCCCTCACAACTTTGAAGTGTCTAAATTTTACAAGTATAAGGGAAGGGGAGATCCATGAGAGAATATATGAGAGTTTTATATAGCTTACCTAGAGGCTTCTTATAATGGCACATACTTACTACAAATCTTTCCCTAAAGTCTAGGAGGCAAGCAAATGAATGGTTCTCTTATATACCAAATGTCATAAATTCCTTTCATGAACTAGCAAAAAAATTCATTAGTCATTTCTCCTAAAATATTGAACATGAAATATCTATGGTTGATTTATGTAATACATAACAATGAAATGGAGAATAATTCACTATATTCCTACAATGATGGAGGAATATGGAAAAAAATAGCCATGGCTTACTCCTAAAAAATATCTTGCGTACATCTTCATCCAAAACCTAAACTAGGATTTAAGCTTGCACTTACAAGTCCAATGCACTAACACATTTGATTAAATCATAGAAAATGGAATAATCATAAAAAATCTCTCATTGCCAAGAGTCTTATGAAAATATATAAGGAAAACAAGGATAATGGCCTTCAATCTAATGAAAAACCTCCCCTATGAGCTAAAATGAAGACATTGCCAATTATGGTGTGGAAAAGGATGTTGCAACTATACAGACTAATGATAAAGATATAAAATATGGTGAAGTTTCCCAAGGCAACAAATTTTAATAGTACTATAACATGAGTAAAAATGATCTATGTAATTTATAAACCATTAAAGTGCAAGATTGTAGGAAATCAATATCTATATAACATGTTAGTTATCATAGCTCAACCATTTAAAAGTGATTATATATTTAAATTTTAAGTTTCAAAAATAGGAAAACATGCAGAAAATGACAAAATATGTTGAATATCAATTTTTTATATATAAAAGTGTAAAGTAATTGTGTATCTACATATACATATTTGGCATATATGCCAAATCAAAACAATATTATACAAAATGTGGCATATGCCATCTCATGGTCTATATATATATATATATATATATATACAATTTATATGTCAAATGGATATGCCATGTCAAGAAAGTCCTAATCTTCTAGCAGATCACCAAAACGTAGCCTCTTCACACTACCTAATGGATGAAAAGGCGTCTGCACAAAAACAATTTGAGCCACAAATTAGATTAATTAGATCTCAATAGTAAATAACTTAAACTACTAAATAGAAATTTATGTACTATTGTTTATAACTTCCAAAATAACATCTAATCACTATACTAAACTATAAATTAAAGTCTAATTCAATTATTCATTACCTCAAGGGTTTTTTCTTTGGATACAATACGTTTAGAAAATCATGGTCCCTTAGGACACTTAGGATTCCTAGGTCATATTTCCTTGATCCTAGATCCACGAACGTGGATGGTGTCATACTCTACAGGAACAAAAAATAAAAAAATGACAAAATTAATATACAATTTCTGACAAAAAAAATAAACTAACATATATCTACAAACTTATATAGATCTACCAAATATAAAAAAAAACCATATACCCGAATAGGTGATGCAACTGAGATAATCGATTGAGAACTCATCATGGTAAAAGGTGTGGCATCAGTCACATCTCGAGTACACTACAAAAGTAAAAATAAGATCAAGATATAAATTAGTATGTATTTAATTAATCATGATTTAAATGATATACATACAATAAAAAAATTTACATGTAGAAAAAATTATACCGATGTATGTAGGCCAAAGTCAATGGTCAAAAGAGTGCCATGTTGCACATCTCTAATCTATTCCTTTGTCATCAAATATTCAATCCCACTTAAATATACACTAGTAACATGCACTATTTGTTATAATAATTTTAAATGAAATGTACTATGAAATAAATTTATGTTTTACGTGTACAAAAGATTGTTGTTGTTGCTCCTCGCTTGCATCAATGGAGGGCACTACACTTATTCCTCCCTCACACATCTTGGCTACAACTGTAGTATGCATTGATGCCTCATGTCCTCCAAGTGACATTTCATGCACCTCATATTCAGATGTGTCTAGGGGAGGCTCATATGTATCTCCCATAGAACCTAGAAATGTATGCCTACATGTACTACAATGATGAGGCACACAAATATGCCTCAATGACATGATGCTACACTAGTATCAACTGAAGCACATGAGAAGTGTCACCCTCTAGTAGTTGGGTGAACTATGACAACTGCGAAATCAAATGGCCAGTCAAAGAGTGTATGGACAAGAGACTATACTGGGTCACATTGGCAACAAGGTCTGGATGGGGTGCTAGAGGTGGGGGAGGAAGATGAGGAGGGGGACATAGGGACCTTGCATGATATTCATTACCCCAAGTCTATGTTGAGGCATGCCCATACCCACTCCCTAAAAATCCCTAAAATCAAAATAGTTGAGATGTCTTCCTAAAACAAAATTTGCATATAATTTGTGGAGAAAGTATAGAGGGACATCTAGATTGTTGTTGGGTGGTTTATCAAATACCATCTACAAACAATCCTAAAAGTTTACAACTATTCCTTGATGGGTGCACCATTTTATGGAAAATTTTGGTTTGTGTAGACCAACATTTTGTCCTATTCTTGGGTTCACAAGATACTGTGCTAAATCGTCTTTAGATATTTCTAATCTTTTAATGTCAGCATACACCAAACCACTTGCATATTGCAACCTCTTCCCATCTCTCCATTGTTGAAATGAAGAATTTTGATGAGTGATGTCCCTAACATGACTGATTATGGCCTTTCTGTTCGATGTGACTGATCGCAAATGATGATGGTTATAGTATCACTCAACAATTTTTCTCAATCAAGTAATATTGATTTCAATTAGGTCTTGAATTGAAGGAGGGTTTATTGGAGGCAAGTTTGGTGCAGGAGATTTTACTAAATCTTGTGTCATTTAAACCTAGTTGTAAATTACAAAATTATAAATTAACATAGTTTTCAACTAATTCCTATAATTTGAACAAAAAAACCCTAATATTTTATTAAAAAAATATAAAATAATCAAAATAATCAAAAAAATGTGTTTTTACTTACCTTGTTGATGTTTGTTGATGAAAAAATTGATGGGAATTTGGTTGAAAATTGTCAAAATTGCTTGAAATTGGTTGAAAACATATATCAATTATTTTTTATATCTGTTTCTTACTCCTCTGCCATGAACAGTCATGTTAAAATGACTATTTGTGGCCCTTTTTATTTTATGTATAACATAAAAAATGGGTATTTGTTTTTTAGAAAATGAATATATGTTTTCTAGAACTATCCATAGCTCTCAAAAACGGATATCCATTTCAGAGAGCACTTTAATTTTTTAAAATATGACATGCATTTATATATTATATATCATATATATTTATATATATTAATATATATTAATATATATGATATATTAATCATATATACAATATATATTAATATATATATGACACATTGTGATATATTAATATATTACTATATATTAATGTATTAATGATATATATATATTTAATTTATAGCGATAAAAATGGATATCCATTTTGGAGAGCAATTTAATGTTTTAATAGATGTCATGATAGTTAATATTAATATATTAAATATTAATAATATAGTATATATAGTATTATATAATATGTATAATAACATATTATTATTATATATATATATATATATTATATAATACTATATATAATATATTATATAATACTATATATAATATATTATATATATATATATATATATTATATAATACTATATATAATATATTATTATTATATACAATAATATAATAATGTATTATATTATTATATTATATACATGTACTCGGTATCAAAAATTTGTAAGTTTCCAATAGTGGATATCCAATATACATAATGGATATTCGTTTTGCTTTGGTCTTTACCTTAAAGCAAAATGCACTTTTTACCAACCTAACCAAAAATTCAAACATGATTTCCATGCTTTTAACTTCCTCATGTCACATTTTTTTGTTGCATCGCCATTGTTTGGCCCCCCATGACCTTGCACAAGCCCATTTATTGTACTAGAATTAGAGATCTTAGAGATCTTTCCAACAATGTAAATAAGTCCAAAATTTGACCACCAAGCTAGGCGTTATGACCTCTCCAAGTTGGGGTAGTAGTGAGATATTATGGAATTTTGACCTAATATTTTGATATTGTACTCCTGGATTAGGTGTCTTAGGTCTATTCTAAGTTTTACTAGGTGAAAGATGAAAAATTTGATAATTAGTTTGGAAGCTCAAAAGGTAAATATGACTTATACCAATTAGATGCACCAAAGTATTGATCAAAAGCATCAAGATATTAATCAAAAGCACCAAGATATTGGTCAATAGTGATAATATACTAGTCAATAGTAATAAGATATTGGTGAATAGTGCCAAAGGATTGAACTGTTAGGGTTTAATCAGAAGTTCCATAGAACTACTCAAAATTACTACACAACTAGTCAAAAGTGCCACACTATTGATAGAAAATGCCATGCTACTTGTAAAGTAGAAAAAGTGATCCTAGGTCTAGCTAGTAGATTAACTATGATTAACTCTTTTTATTTGACTCCACATTAGAACACAAACCAACTAAGGTTTGATGGTTGGCTAGTTACCTCAAGGGAGCTAATCTACTTGGGTTTTATAATTTTGAGTTGCAAAGAGGATAAATTTGATGTGTATTTTAATTATCCTATTTTATATAAGCCCTATATCTAAAAATTTAATTTATTATGCATACAAAAATGAAAGTTGATGGAACAAACATTGATTTGGGAAATGGATATAGAGAGGGACCTAGACACAGAAGTTGAGCCTGAATTTGAGGGTTAGGGGCTTTGGCACCCTTCACCATAAATGATGCTTTTTAGGATCTTCAACACTTAGTTGATGTATTACAATATGCTCTATATTTCCTATGACCTATTCCTTATGAAACTTTTGTATCTGACTAACATGCATAAAAAGAGGGGAAAAGGTTGTGTAGTATAGGGGCTTGCCTAAGTTAAACCCCATTTTGGTGTTTCCACCTCCACAAACAATCAATGATGATTATCAAGAGGGCTTACCCTAGGCCAGATAGAGGTCAAATAACAATAACTGACTATTTAAAATGGAAAATGAAAAGGGATAGTGTTACCTTAGGTATGAAAACCTTGTTAAAGTAATATTCACACGATAAGTTTTCACCAAATATTGTTTGATTTATGCTTGAATTTATTGAATACCTACAAGAGGTTAGTACTCACAAAACACAATATATTTTTGTAGCTAGCATATAGAGGATAACTCATACATATTCATAATAATAACATGATTGATCATAATAGACTCTCTCTATCTAATGTTCAAATGAAGAAGCCTTATTTATGTATGCATTTGGATTGATATTTTTTATTGTAGGCTAACCTAGGATCCTTTTTAATTCTCCAAGGACCAACACCAAAGTATTAAATTTGAAATAGGTCACCTTTAAGGTAAAGGGAGCCCTCAACATTAACTAGGTGTTTTTTGCCCAATTTTCTTGGGATGTTGAGGATTTTAATTTATTTTCTCAAATTTTCCCTAAAATGAATAAATTATTAATATATTTAGGTTCATCAATAAAATAGGATGTCCATGTAGTGTGAGATTACTACGATGAACAATTTAAGACACTACACTACTGATCAAAACTATCACACTACTGAGTAGATGTGCCAAAGTGGGAATATGAATCAAAAGTGATATTCCACTAGTAAAATGTTATTCATAGTTCAAAAGTGTAGTTTTATGACTAAAAAGTGCAATTCTATGCATGAAAATGCTAATCTAGGGCTCAAAAGCATAATTTTACCATGAAAATGAATCAAATGTCCTAGAATATCATAAAAGCATTATATTTTATTACTCAAAATCATAGTTATGCCTTCAAAGCATCAATATATGACACATAAGTGCAACTCTATGTAAAAATGTGTTTTTACAAGTAAATGATTATTTTTAGATAGTTTATTTTCTTTACCAAGAGATAAAATAACAAACACAATGGTTTATAAATTTAAGGTAATAAGGTTGAATGGATTTTACTAGTTTCAATAAGAAGACACACCAAACACATTAATAACCCTGTAACTACTCAAGTAGGAGTGTCACACTATTGTAGGCCCACATGATAAAATGCCTCAATATTATCATAAAAAACTTCTCTTCTCAAGAGTCAATAGTGAACCATAGATTTTAGGAGTGTGAAATGCTATGTCTCTTTGCTCAATTAGGGTCTTTCACCTAAAGGAAAGTGATAGATCCCACACCCAAAATTCTATGTGGTTCACTCAATATAATGTATGTATGATGTAAATATACCTAAATATAATGATCTAAATGTAGAAAATTAATGAAATCTATTGATTATTGAATGGAAACTAAAGAAATATAACTTGTTTGAAAACACATTATGTAATGTGAAAACACCTAGAAATGAATGCAAATTGCAACATAAATGGACGAAACTAAAAGTGTGCACCTCAGATCTTGTTGGAGACTGGAAATGACTTCTGGAATTTTGTTGATATTGATTTTTAGGCCTGGTGGGACTCATTCGCCATTTTGGGTGAATCAATCCCAGTTTTGTGAAATTGTTTCGAAGTCTATTTTAGAAAAATGGGTATCCAAAAATGTAGAAAACCAAAATCAAGCCTAGAAATGGGACTCATTCACCACTAATGGTGAATTATTCCACTTCTAAATTTTTAAAGATTCAAAAGTAGAAACATGAGCCTTCAATCTAGACTCTTTTCATCTCTAGGTGTCTAGTTATGAAACTATCAAATTTGGGCCTAAAAGTGACTTTTTGTTGATATTTTGCCTTATCCAATGAAGAGATGACTTGAACAACTTTGCAACTTGATCTTAAATGACTTCCAAGCCTCCAAGATGTCTAAATATGCAAACACACAAGACAAGAGAGAGAAATGTTGAATGTTAGGGCATGGGAGTTTGCCTTGGTCAAACCCCTTTATAGGAAATTAAACCAAAATGATGAAAGAATGTAATGAAGCATGAAACAATGAATTCAATACCTTTCCATGATGTTTCATCTTGAATTTCTGTAGCAATGGAGGAATATTTTACCCTTGAATGTCTTTTGGAAGCTTACTTGATGACTTAGAGTGATAAAACCCTAAATTGCTTGACTTGAAAGAGAGGATAAATGTTGAATGAGTTGTGTATGAGTTAAGAGCTATAAATTAGGTTTTACATGATTTATTTTATAGGAAATCCACCTTATTTTCCTGTTAATTAGATCCCTAAGGCTGACATGAAAGAATAATAAAATTAAATCCCAAAATTTCCCACTCAAAAGTCAAAAATGGCCCAAATGGGACACATTCACCACCTTGGGCGAATCAGTCCCACCTAACAGGGACTCATTTGCCACAGATGGCGAATTAGTAGGGCAGAAGGGCCTATTTTCTAGCTGGATTGTTGGGGAATGAAGAATTTTTGTTCTTATGTTGATTTCATGGTATGCATAATATGGGGTAATAGGGGCCTATTAATGATGATGCGAAGGTCAATTAGGGCTTGGGACATAGAATTCAATGTGAAAGTTTGATTAAATACACTTTGCAACACTAAAATGAGGTCCACTTAGCCTAGAAAGGCACAACATCCAATGTGAATGTGTAGGACACATTACAACACTAGATTAACATTAAGTTTATTTTACAAGCCTTCTATATTAATGTGATAATGTAATTAAATACATTTTATATCATTGAATTAGGGGAAATATATGTCCATTTAGTCTAGAGAGGCATGAAAGTCTTTTACAACACTTTACAACACCTTTACAAGACATTGTTAAATGCATTTGAAAGGGTCCAGGATCTAGTGTGGATGTGAAAAACACCTCACAAAACCAAATCAAGGCCACATTAAGTCCTTGATTTATCATCAGTTATTCCCAAAATCAAGCAAGTTGTAGTTTTTCTACGGTACAAATAGCTAGGAGTCCAATGACTTAAGGGCTCACCTTTATCCTTACTTTGGAGGTTTTGGTCCACCTTTTGAACAAAGAGTTTCCACCTTACTCAAAGAGGTATGTGGTGAGTAACTTTAGAAATGATAGTATACCTTGTAGCACAATAGATTGATGATTGGTGGTCTTATGCTTGCTAAATAAGGTTCTTAGTGGTATCTATGTGTAGACATCCAAATTTGGACACTTAATTTATCCAAATTTATCACTTTTCATCTAAACATCTTCTTATCCGAGTTAATTAAATAATATTACTATTATTTAATTAATATCTTTAATTCTGCCAAATCCCTAAGGTATTTAATTAATAATTAAATACCTTACCCTCCTTAATCCTCTTTTCATCAAATAAATTAAATAAATATTATATTTATTTAATTCCTCACATGTCATTTTCATCTAATCCTAATCCTTTTCATAATTTCTTCATTAGGGATGTGCACATGCCTAATCCTTGATTAGGATGTGTCACATCCTCCAACTTTTGCAAGTTGACTTCTAATCCTCATTTATCTTCTAATTATTGATTAATTAAGCCTAATCATTCCCCAATGAATTTTTAATTCCTTTTTATTCTTCCTAGATTCCCCTCTTTTATATGTGAATTTTTAATTCACATTCCATCTTTCCAAGGCTTCTAGAACCTTGGACTTGTCACAATCTTCACATGTGACCAACCTTGGACTTGTCACAATCACATGTGACTAAGTCCCACCTTTTTGGAGCCCACCTATCCTCTAGATCATCCTATGAATGTGAATTTAATTCACATTTATATCCCCAACCACCTTTTCCTTTTCCCATGTAGATTTTTGAGGAATTCTAAAATTCCTCAAATGTCCCTTTCAATTCCACTTGGGGACAAGAAATCCCTTTTTGTGGAAATCCTCTCATCCCCCAAGGTGCATGTCTTTTTCCACCTCATGTACCTTTTTGACAACTCATTTCCATCTCATCCACCCTTGGCCACTTCACCCTCCACATGTCGAGATGTGAGGGCTTGTGGGTTCTCAACCCACCATAGCCCTTCATCTTGGCCTTGTTGGAGCAATCTTGACCATTGAATTCTCTAGAGAATTCAAGATCCTCTATAAATACCCCCTTCTCAAGGGCATTTCCAACACTTTTGATTTGAGCAACTACATGCTGCCCATTTGCCTCCTCAACACTTTGCACACTCATAACTACATGCTGTCCATTTGAATCCTCAAGCCTTTTCAATCATTTAGCCATCTTTGCTCATCATCTTGCATATTGAATATTGCATTTAGACATTCAAACAATCATCTAAGGAGCACACAACCAATCCAAGCAAGGGCCAATCAAAGAGGTATCAAAAATAAGGGAGGTAAAAGTGTTTGTGTTTTATCTTATTTGCATTCCTTTTCGTTGAACCACTCTTTTGGCTAATCTTGAGGTGTCCTTGGTATTTTGTTATTCATGCATTCTTAGTTATTTTACACTCTTAGAGCGGTAGGAATTCCAAGGTATACATTTCTGGCACGCCCGGTGGGACCCACACACGGGTCTTACATTTAATGTTTCTTTGAGTTAAGATTTTGCAGGAAAAGCTCACAGAGTTGCAGTAGCGCCCCTTGCAGAGTTGCGGTAGCGCCGTTCACAGAGTTGCGGTAGCGCCCTCGCAGAGTTGTGGTAGCGCCCTCACAGAGTTGCGGTAGCACCCTTCACAGAGTTGCAGTAGCGCCCTCGTAGAGTTGCGGCAGCGCCCTCGCAGAGTTGCGGCAACGCCCTTCACAGAGTTGCGGTAGCGCCCTCGCAGAGTTGCGGCAGCGCCCTTTACAGAGTTGCGGCAGCACCCTTCATAGAGTTGCGGTAGCGCCCTCGCAGAGTTGCGGTAGCGCCCTTTACAGAACTGCGGCAGCGCCCTTTACAGAGTTGCGGCAACGCCCTTAACAGCACAGTTTGGAGGGTAAAATGGACGTTTTGGCTTTGTTTTTACTCTAGTTTTTTGCTATATTCACGTGATAACTCTCTAACGTTGTTCTGGCAAGAATATTGCTATTTTTCACTAATGTTTTTGCAGCATATTGTGGTAAAATTTGACCAAAGGCGAAAAAAAAAGAGGACAACTAACATTTGTTTGCAGGGGCATCTACATAATCAAACTTTCAAAAATTATCTTTGCTGCTCTCAAACATAGTCTAATTAGGGGGGATTAAATCTCATTGTTTGCTGTGGTTGCTTATTTCTGTGCTACCCAAGGGGCTGATTTGTTTTCACTTTCCCCTTGCACTTCTCGCGGTGCAGCCTCGGGGAGGCTTGGAAACAAGCTTAGTGTCTTCTTTGTATCCTCGCTAGATTTTATCAACCCCAAGGGATCTATTCCAACCACGGTACCGACGGTATATGGGGGAACGAAGTTAAAAATTCCCAATCCAGCTTATGTCAGAATTGGCAAGAGTCGGGCTAGGGTGATACCCCAGATAGACGAAGAGTTAACCGAGCCTTTCAAGATCTCACTGATTCCTCGACTAATGCCAGGACGGATCGGGTGTTCACGTTGTGCCTCACGCATCGGTGAGTATATCGAGGACTCCCTAGAAGCCTTGTGCATCCTAGATTAAGACTTTGCCTTGCCATACCCGTAATATTAATCATAGGATTGTGCTTGCTTGAGGTGTTTCCTTGTGGAAATTCTATCAAATTTTGATACTTTTGACTTGTTTCATCATTTTGAATCCTTGCCATAGCCTTTGCCATAAAAAACCAAGCTTTGTCCCCGCAGAAACGCGGTGGCGCCCTGCGCAGAAACGTGGTAGCGCCCTACGCAGAAACGCGGTGGTGCCCTGTGCAGAAGCGTGGTAGCGCCCCTGATTTACTGCAAAAAGGCGGTAGCGCCCCTAATTTACTGTAGAATGCTGGCTACGCCCCTTTAACTTCCTGGGGCTGCCATTTACAAACTGTGCATCGAATCAACTTCGTTCAAGAACCAAAATTGCTTAATTTTTTAAGATCTATCTAGTGGTACCTTTTATTTCTTCCTATCTAATCAAACCAATCCATTCCTCTGATCATCTAATCAATCCAAGCACACCAATCCGATCAAGTTCATCCAATCACAATTATCCAATCAATATCATCTAATCATTTGATCCCATCCAATCAAACTGATCTAGTACTTTAATCAAATTCATCAAATCATCTACCCGATCCAATCATCTATCTACCGAATCCTATCAAAATCAAAAGTAATCCCATCCAATCATCCTAATCTGAGCTTTTGTCCAATCCTGATATGAGCTTGACCAAAATCCTGATTTGAGCTTTAATCCGTTCCCATCCAAAATTTTTTATCCATCCTCTTTATCCTTTCACCATCATGAATCCTCATCCTCCATCAATAGTAGTCAAGGGAAACCTTAATTACGTGGACGGCGATAACGAAAGTCTTGTCGATCAAGAAGAATATGAGGTAGATCCCCTTGATGCTATTGTCACTAGTAAGCTTTCTCCACCCACTTTCCAAAATTTGATTACTCCTATGAGCCATCCCATTATGTCTTCATCCATGCCTTGTCATGCTCCTTATGCCACCCTTGACAATGGATATCCAATATCTTCTTCATCCCCATATTTGTCATGTCCTTCATCTACATCATCCCCTTACACAACATCTACATCCTCTTATCCTCATCTTCCATCCCAATACTCCTATTACAATTCCCCATCCATGTCCCCCTATCCTAATCCTCCAATTTTCCATACTAATCCTACATCCACACCCTTTTACCTTAATCCTACATCCATGTCTCCTCATCATAATCCATCATCCCAATACCCTTATTATAATCCATCCCCCACATCCTCTTGTCCCACTACACCTATATCCTCTTGTCCTAATCCACAATCCATGTCCCCCTATCTTAATTCACCACTCCAATATCCTTACCTTAACCCTCCATCCAATCCTAGTCCTCCATCCAATCCCATTCATCCATCTACTCCTAGTCCTCCATCCAATTCTAATCCCCCATCTACTCATAGTCCTACATTCAATCCCATTCCTCCATCTAACCCTAGTCCACCAATCCATAATCCCTCATCCATTTCTACCACCCTAGCCAAGCCAACCATATGCAAGTCTCTCATTTTGGAAGTTCTCCAAGGACTCATTACAAAGAAACCTTCCCCAACTCCACATCTTGAAGTCATGGAACCATACCATTTAGCGCCATCATCCACAGTCACTAGTGATGAGACCCTTCTCCATACCACACCTATTATTGTTGTTACCACCCCTAGCACTGATCAAACCATTGAAACCATTGAACCCACTAAATCCATTGAACCCACATCTCCTACTATGAGAGCCACTAAACCCATCGAAGACACCAAAGTCCAATCCACTCCCTCTACCCCTAGATCCACCCAATCTATCGAAGACACCCAAATCCAATCCACTCCTCCCACTCCCAGTAGCACCAAAATTGATTCCAACGAACCTCATGAATCTTCCATCCCTCCATCTTCTCCACTTGAAGAGTCCCAACAAGACTCTGTTACCATGCCTCCCACACACGATGAGTCACGCCAAGAGTCTAATCCAAAGCATGCCAGCATATCCCCTTCTCCAAATCAAGATCCTCCCATCCCATCTAGTCCGCCTCAAGATCACAGTCCCCCATCTATTCCATCCCATAATCCCCTTGTCATTCAAGCTTCCACTACTCCATCTCCATCTCCATCGCATGAGCCTACTACCACAAATCTAGATCCTATCATGGCCCCTACTCCCTCTCCTGATGTTGCTATCCCATCATCTCCTTCTCATGATCCCCCATCATTGCCTAAAAATGCTATCCCCACACCGCTTGCATATCCCCTTGGTCCTCTCACATTCCTCCATGGTGGTCTCCTCGCAGAAGAAAAACAAAACATATACACCAACCCTCCTCTTCCACCTAATAATGAACTTGCATCATTTTTCCAGAATAACAAAAATCCTGTCCTAGATCGAATACTAAAGAAAATGAACTATCAAGGAAAAGGTTTAGGCCTTCATGAGCAAGGTATTATAGAGCCCATCCAAGCTAAAGAACATTTATATCTGCAAGGTCTTGGATGTACTACTCATGACTTGCAATCTAAAAAAGTTGGTACAACCTCTAGACGTCCTCAACGAGCCTTTTTCAAAAGACATGTCGGCTCTTCTCATCGCCCCACCAGATCATATGTTGCCATCCCTCCTCCTCTATCATATCACCTCAAAACAACCGTCCATCTTCCTCCTTCATCTGCTCCATCCATATTGGGTCCTTATATCCCTCCATTTACCATCTCTAATCCTCCATCTACCATGCCAGGTCCTACATCTATTTTAGGCCCCTATATCCCAACATCACCTCCTCCATCTCGTCCTATCCATCCTTTCATCCATTCATCACCTATCCATGTCGCCCATCATAACTATCCCACTCTCATGTTCCCTAATCAGGATCAACAAAGGCACGTACCTATACATCACCCATCCACATATCAACCTAAAAATCCTACCTCCATCCCTCCATTCATGTGTCCTCCACATCATCCATCCATTCACACCCATCCCATTGCTACTAAAAGCACTTTGGTTGTTAAAGGAAAAATGCATAAATCTAAGCATCCACATGAATTTACGGCTCCCCATGTCCCCTCTAAAATACATGGTGAAGAGAAGAAAAATCTAAATCTAAATAAAATCTGTAGGCCACAAAGGCCCACCAAAGCAAAGATCAAAACCATGTGGATCCCAAAGAAAAAAGATGCAATGCCATCACATGAAAAATCAGTAAGAACATCCAAAGTCGCTAATCCACAAGCTAATCATACACCCCTTTCATGTCCTACGTCTGTCTTGGGTCCCTATGTCCTGAAATTCACCATTCCATCTCCTCCATTATCCCCACATTTTCCATCCCTTAATCCTCTTATCTTTTCACATCCACCACCACATGTGCCAATGTTGGTCCTGAACGCATCTCCCCATCATATATCCACCCCATCATTCCATCCATACCCTTCGCAGCATCCCATCCATTATCCCATGTATCTCCCCTCTCAAATCCCCCTAATTCATCATCTTGCATAATCCATTTATTCTTATAAGGTTGTACCAACATCCAATAGTCGGTTCGAGCATGGGCTCTTACTACCTCGTATAGAACTTGATGCTTGAGTCATCCATCCATATCCATATCATGTATCTTCTAAATTCCCTTATCAACATCCCTATCCTTATCCATTTTCATCCCCCTACTATCCAAAAAAAAAAAAAGGTAAAGAGAAATAATCCATCCAATGGTGAAAACTTGGCAAACAAGTGCCTTGGATAAGTACCATGATGAAAACCTGGCAAATAGGCGTCATGCATAAACTCCACATCTGCACTTGGGGGCAACTTCTTGATATGCATTCCCTCCATCCGCTATGATTCTAGCTATGCACCCATCTTCCTGTTATCTGTCCTCTTCATAAATCCCTCCATCCCTCCTATTTTCTGCATCCTACCATCATATCCCATTTATCTCCCATTCCCTCCATCCTTCTTGTGATCTTGATCAAAATTGGGGCACCTATCTATGCATGCTTTGGAAACCTATTGGTATACATTCCCTTCATCCATGCTCTATCATATTCCTTGGTCACCCATCATGTCCTCCTTCAGTTATCTCCTTTATCTTATCATTCACCCGTCTTACGGCCCTCATACCTCATCATATTTGACATATCTAGAGTGGGGGCATTTGCTTCCTTTGTGACATAGTCCTTGGAGACATCCATCTATCACAACATCCCTTCATCTCCCTATCCATCTATCATAGCATCCCTTCCATCTCCCCATCTATCCTAGCATCCCTTTCATCTCCTAATCCTTATATTCTCATCCATCCAAACAACCCCTCCCATACCCCATCCTTTCCTGCCCTATTTTCCCTACCCCTCCCATTATCCCTTTTCCCCCATCGTAGGACGGTATTATCCCTTGGTGACATGTCGGCCGGTTGGCGGCTGGCTGACGGCCCTCTCCGCCAGCCAGTGACTCCTAAAAGCCATGCGGCGCCTACTTATGGCGAGCACCTAAAGCCACGGCGCAAAGGCTGGTGGCACCACTGTAATGACCGTGATCCAATACTGACACATTGATGACATCTCAGTATAAAGGCGTTGGCCGGTAAATGATGATGACGCTCCATCTTTTCCTCCCTCAAAATACGATGCTTTTTTTAGTTTTTTTTAAAGCGTACGTTTTGGTTTTCTGGATCTGAATAAAGGCCAACACCGATACCCAGTTTTTTAAGAGAAAAAGCGCATGGAATCCACGGGGAGTTTTCTTTCTCTTTTTGTTGTCTTACCTTTGCTTCGATGCTACCCGCTTTTTTTCAAAAATCGATCATGACCCAGTTCCTCATTTTCCTCCGTGAACAAAACCCATGTCTTCGATTTTTCAAAATTGAATTTTGATTTTTACACCAACACTTCCGGAGGCCATAACTTTTGACTCAGGTGTCCGTTTGAGCTGAAATTTGACGGGTGGTTGCGTTATGAGCTAACGAGTGGATTCCCAATTGGTTGGTCCCCATTTTGACCCATTTTTGGGGCCTCAAAGTTTCATCTCGACCCCCAAAATTCCAATTTAGTGTTTTTTCAAAAATTGTTTCCACTCATAGCTCAAAATGCATATCTTGAATCTGGGATGTTTGTTGGCAATTCATCCTATCTCACCAATGGGTATTTTGTGGACAAAATTGGGACTCCCAAACGTCTATCCATGAGGTTTCCTAAAATGACAAAATTTGACAGTTTTTGAAAATTGCCAAATCGAGAAAAATCTGCTTGTCAACACCTTACATCCCTTAAAGCCCCGGAACTCGGTGTAGAATCAATTCAATCATATCCTTCAATCATTCTAGTCTTCGATCCAATCCTCATCTGAGCTTTAATCTTATCCCAATCTGAGCTTATCCAACCCCCTAATCTGGGCTTTCATCCATCTGCAACAAAGTCTTAAGATCCCTCCCTCCATCTTCTTCAATTTTGTCCCATTCATCCATTCTAATAAATCTATTCACTCATTCCATGTAACCATTCATCTGCTTCGAACTTTCATCTATTATCTCAACACTTCATCGAACCTCCTATCCTCTCAAACATTTATCAAACCTCCTTCTATCCTTTCAAACTCTCATTCCATAATCTTGATCAATCATTTACTCATTCTGAGTAATCTTCCACCTGTTCCAAGCATCAGTCATCTACCCATTTGGTCACCTTTTCCTCATCCAAATCCTTATCCCTCTATCCAATTCACCCAAACAATCATTTTTCCTCCCCCCCCTTCTCTCCCTTCATCCCATCTCCTAATCCCTTGTCATTGGTATCTAGCTATAGGCTTTACCCCATGCAATCCAATGTCATCCATCTTATCGTCATCACTTATGCTTCTTTTTCACATCTTTTCTATCTCATCGTTCATCATTTCACCATTCATCTATATGGCATGTCATTTTCCCACTTCATCTTTGATGATTTGGATAACTATCCCATCCCTGAGCTTTATATAGTCACTATCGTCCAACATCATCTATCTTATCACTTCATCATTCATCTATCTTGTCCCGTCGTGTTGGTCCAATCATTTTATCCCCTTATCTAGGGTCATCTCATCCTCTTTCATCCATCATTTGTTGTTGGTCTTTAGTCGAACTATGTTGCCCCTGTGCTTTCACGTAGGCAAGGTTGATCATTCGATCCGCCCCCGAGGTTCCATCATCGATCTTCATTCTTCCCTTTGCTCTTCTATCATCTATCATCGGTCTTTTTCTTTTTGTCCATCCTATCTTTACCATTCATCAAGGTCTCCATCATAGGCAGTCGTCCACCTTTCTCTGAACTACGAGGGCTCTGCGCTTTCACGTAGGCAAGGCTAATCTCTGATCGGCCCCCGAGCCCCTAGGTCCTTAGGATGTGTCAGTCTCATGTCTTGTCTCTCTTGTGTCATGTCGTCAAGCTATGCCCTTATCTAGCCAGTTCTTCACAAATGAGATCCATTTGTATCAACAAATCCAATCAATTTTGAACATCCTGCGTCATAACGATCTTTTAATATCCATCATCTTTGGTCTCAACAGGATGTATCCTTCCTAACAGACCTCATCAATCCCATCTATCCCCTCGATCCTATGGCAAAGGACATTTGAAATTGATTGCGATCTTTTGATGCTTTTGGTTTTTGTTTATCATTTGAGCTCCCTATCACCACTTGTCAAGGCTGCCATAATCTATTATATTATGGTGTGTTTTGATTGGTCCACATAGGGGCATATCTTGATCGTTTGTTTGATCGTGTCTTCTTGGTTGTCCCACATAGTACCCACCAAGATCCCTGAGGTCTTGTGTTATGCTGGGGCACCCTTTTGTGCTTGTGGTTATCTCCAATACCTGGCCCGACCAAGGTCTTCGTGACTTTGGGGTATTGGGATGGCCTTCTTGTCTATTGTGTTTGTTTTATGCATTAGACACTAATCTGCCTTGGTTCTTCATACCCTGGCGTCTTGTGTCTTATGCTATAGCAAATCCCGATTAACTCCAAGATGGCAAATTGCATTAGGATTGCATTTCATTTTCCATTCTATCGTCTTGCATGTATCCCCCCATCCATTCATCCTTCATCCTTATCTCACATCTCTATCCAATCCCCATCCATTCCAACCACCAGAATCATCTAATCATATCCTTGGTCTTATTCCTAGTCTTGTTACCAGCCTTGATCCATTATCATCATCATCCATTAGTATCATCGGGAGGTATTCTTCCCTATCCCTTTGGTGGTGTTTTGGGATGTATCCTTCCCTCATCAATACCACTTAGTGGGATGTATCCTTCCCTATCCTCGTGTTGTTTTGAGATCCTTCATTCCCTCATTGACAACCCTCCATCCATCATCAACCAATTTTGGCTTGTACCTTGACTGGAGCAACATCACCTTTTGTCCTCAAATCCATCTGTGCTTCATCCATCTCCTATCGCTTCTCTTCCCCATCACCTTGCATCATCTTCCTCATCTCCACTTGCATCACATCATCTATTTCGAGAGCACACCCGTGTTCTCTTGAACCCGCATGTCCTCTCGAGGGGGCATCAATCCCTGCTCTTCATCTTCACCCCCATCGTCTTTCCTCCTAGTCATCCCTTTGATGACTGGGGCATCTTTTCCAATCTAACCATCTTCTTCTAGGTTCTATATTTTAATATTCTTTGAAATGATGCTACTTCATAGCACCATCTCAAAGAGGGGCCAAAATGTAGATATCCAGAATTTGGACGCTTGAATTCCAAATTTATCACTTTTCATCTAAACATCCTCTTATCCGAGTTAATTAAATAATATTACTATTATTTAATTAATATCTTTAATTAGTTCCTGCATTTAATTAATACTCAAATACCTTACCCTTAACTCTCTTTCATCAAATAAATTAAATAAATAATACATTTATTTAATTCCTCACATATCATTTTCATCTAATCCTAATCCATCTCCTAATTTCTTCATTAGGCATGTGCACATGCCTAATCCTTGATTAGGATGTGTCCATCCTCCAACTTCTTGCAAGTTGGCTTCTAACCTCATTTATCTCTAATTATTGATTAATTAAGCTCTAATTCTCATTCCCAAGGAATTTTTAATTCCTTTTTATTCTCTCCTAGATTCTCTTTTATATGTGTGAATTTTTAATTACATTCCATCTTCCAAGGCTTCTAGAACCTTTGGATCTTGTCACAATCTCCACATGTGATCAACCTTGGACTTGTCACAATCTCCACATGTGACTAAGTCCCCCCTTTTTGGAGCCCACCTTTTACCCTCTAGATCATCCTAGGAATGTGAATTTTTAATTCACATTTATCCCCCCAACTACCTTTCCTTTTCCCATGTAGATTTTGAGGAATTCTAAAATTCCTCAAAAGTCCCTTTCACTCCCACTTGGGGACAAGAAATCCCTTTTTGTGGAAATCCTCTCATCCCCCAAGGTGCATGTCCTTTTCCACCTCATGTACCTTTTTGACAACTCATTTCCATCTCATCCACCCTTGGCCACTTCACCCTCCACATGTCAAGATGTGAGGGCTTGTAGGTTCTCAACCCACCATAGCCCTTCATCTTGGCCTTGTTGGAGCAATCTTGACCATTGAATTCTCTAGAGAATTCAAGATCCTCTATAAATACCCCCTTCTCAAGGGCATTTCCAACACTTTTGATTTGAGCAACTACATGCTGCCCATTTTCCTCCTCAACACTTTGCACACTCATAACTACATGCTGTCCATTTGAATCCTCAAGCCTTTTCAATCATTTAGCCATCTTTGCTCATCATCTTGCATATTGAATATTGCATTTAGACATTCAAACAATCATCTAAGGAGCACACAACCAATCCAAGCAAGGGCCAATCAAAGAGGTATCAAAAATAAGGGAGGTAAAAGTGTTTGTGTTTTATCTTATTTGCATTCCTTTTCGTTGAACCACTCTTTTGGCTAATCTTGAGGTGTCCTTGGTATTTTGTTATTCATGCATTCTTAGTTATTTTACACTCTTAGAGTGGTAGGAATTCCAAGGTATACACTATGAACTGAGGGTCCATCTACAAATTCTTGAGTCCAGGAGGGTCTCTCCTATCCTCTACACCAAATGAGTCTCAACAGACCAAGGGTTCTATGGCTTAGTTAGACATGACGATGGATAACTCTTGAGGTACACATCCACTCTCCCCATTTATATTCCTCACCATAAAACATGATTGAGGTCAATATTGGGGTGATGAAGCCTCAAAAAAGGCCCCCTAATAGGAAAGATTGGTACAACAGTTTCTATCCCCAGGCTCACATGAAGTGTGTTGGAACTATAAAAATCTGATGATTTTTACATGTTTTTCATCCCCCTGAGTTTCCAAAATAGTTATCATCATATGCACAAGGCCCTCCATCATGAATTTTTTCTTACATTTTTCCCATTTAGCCCCATAAAGTCTATCGGGTCATGCATTTTTCACGTTGTGGTCCCTATCCGCATAAGTCTATCTTGGTCTTCCCGAACCACAATGCATTTTTGCTAACATGTGTTTGCTGTAGGCTTATCGGCATGAGATGGCCAAGGTCTCCCTGATCCATTTTTCTGATAAATGTCTATGTTGCCTATTAGCAAGACGTTTCTGGTGTCATGGCAATTGGTTTTCATTTACTAGCGGCTATCGGCAGGACATACACATTGTTTCGGTGACAGAAAAGGTTCCTATCAGCATAAGTTATACTGTTGGAATGAGGTCTTACCGAACGCTTTATGTCTCACCAACCGACATATATGGAGATGCATCGATGAGAGTTTTTCCTTCGATGAAGCGTCTTGGCGAACTCACCTAGTCTTGCCGACTGGTGGCAGATGCATATACATATCGGCAAAAGATTTTCTTCGGGGTAGCGTCTTGGCGAGTGACCTTCGGTCTCGCCGATATTACACAAGAGGCTAGTCGGTGAGAGATTTTTTTCCTCAGAGTGAGTCAAAGCAACTTCACATTGTCTCACCGATCGGAGGCGGAAGGATGCACGTATCGGTAAGAGTTAAAGCTTTCGGCATGTGGTCTTGGCAAGTTTGGATTGTCTTACCGACTGACAACATAAGGACATGCATCTCGATATGACTAATGGGTATCGATGTAACATCTTGGCGATCCCATCCAGTCTTGCCAATTTATTTTTTCATGGCGAGATGCATATTGCATCGGCATGAAAATGTTTTTGTCTCAGCGAAATAAATGTATCACAGGGGGCTTTTGGTGAAACATGATGTGCTCTGTGAGACGTCTCCCCAATATCATAAAGTCACAGTGACACGTGAAAGGTAAAGGGACTCTCAGGGAAACATAAAGTGATCTACAGGATATCTCCTCGACTCAGATAAGTCACGGCGAAAGCGAATAAAACGCAGGGCGACTGTAGTAATTGAATTGCCTTCGGCATGACTACGATTTGTTTCGGTGACTATTCCAATGTTGATTAATAAAATTCAAATATTGTGGCCGACATGTGAGTTCATAAAATATTGTTGCAGGCCGACATGAAATAAGCCCGAATTAAGCGGCAGGTTGACATGGGATCTCAATATTATATTTTTCTAATGTTGGTGTATAAATAGGCATTTTTGTAATTGTAAAATCATCAGTTATTAGATATTTGATGCACAACAAGTAGATATAGTAGAATAAAATTCTCAGATCAGAGACTATTGATGCATGTTTTCAAAATGGAGGTATTTATGAAAATCAGTTGATGTTGCTGCATTTTTTTGGTGTCAATTGTATGTTGAATTCAATAAAAATACTACTAAGTTGTCTCCAAGATTGATGCTTTCTGTTTGTTTAAATTGACATAACAAGTTTATGTTTAGTTTATCAATGCACATTTGTTATATTTGTGTGATTAATCAATTGGTTCTTTCAAGAAAAGATTAAATCCTTTTAATTGATCACAGTAATCAAAGAGACTCATTTGGATTGTTAAAGTAGAGCTTAGTAGTTACAGTATTGCATGTTTATACAAGTTGTAAACATAATATATGCCAGATAATTTGAGTTTTCTCCAGAGAGTGTTGCTCATCTTGATTTCATTTGACTCCGCCTACCCAATAAGGCACTGGTCTCTATAGTTTCATCATTAAGATTCATTTGTTCTCTTTATATCTGTTAATTAAGCATTTTAGGATTTAGATCATAAGATTGCTATTGTTATCAAGTTTGATTACATTTGTTGACTTCTATTTGCCATTGTGGACAAATAATTGCAAGAGCGATAATTATAAGTCAAGTCTGCTTCATTCATAAAGGTACACCTGCCTAGGTCTAGCAGCACCTGAAGAGTAGAAGGTTGAATGCTTTTAACCTTATATGTTACCCTAAAGCCTATCAAGAGATTGGCAGCCTCTTGAGGCATTCTGCCTGCATTTTTGAGAGCTAACAAATTGGCGACTCTGCTAGGGATACATTCAGAATCAAGGCCTTAATCATAGAGTCAAGAACTTTATACAGACTCCACTGGGAATAAGAAACATTAAATTTTTCTCATTTTTGACAAAAGTGAGTGGCGACTCTAACATAAATTTTGCAGCTATTCAAACATGAATGGAAGATCTCAATACAGGGGAGGTCATATTGGAGCTCCTGCTGGCAGCAGTAAGTGGACACACAAAGATGACAAGATTGATAAGGGAAAAAGGATAAGTGAGGACATGTCCCTAACAGGTAAAGACAAGGCGTCAGGAGCACATTGTGAAACATATGATCGCTATGATACATGGAAAAATGATTTGAGTATAGAGCCTTGTACTCTAGAAGATCAAAGGAATCATTTCTTTTTTCTCAATCCTCAGAAACAGGTTGAGTTTAGAGCTGAACTGGAGGCTGAACGAATCAAAATTCAACATGAATATGATCAGAAGATGGAAGGTAACCAAAATGACTCTATTGATCATGAGCTTCTTGAGGAAGTAAAAGCACAGTTTGAATCACAGAGGAAGGAGATAGAGGAACTAAGGGTTGCATTGTTGAAGGCTCAAATTACTTCTCAGATAGCTGATTGCCCCGTAAAGTATGTACCACCTCATAAGCAGGGTAATCATAGTGCAAGGTCTTCTAATCCACTTGTCTCTCCTCACCATAAGACAGGAAATCACTATAATCAGCCAAATCATCCACCTCATATTCCCACATAGCATACAAATATGCAGCCACCTCATGGTCAGCCTTTTTTCCCACAACATAATGCACAATATAATAATCCTATGAACCAATATCAGTACCCACCTTTTCTTCCCCCTCACCAGTATACAACAATGATCAGATAGTTTGATTTGATAGGGTTTCATCTATACCATTACCCTATGGATGGCAGCTAGAGAAGTCTAGTACCTAAGTTTACAGGGAGTAATGCAATTACTGCTGAAGAACATTTAAGGAATTTTAATGTGTTCATCCAAGACATAGGTGTGCCATATGAAGACTTACATATGAGGCTATTTATGATGTCACTTCTTGAAGATGCTAGGGATTGGTTTAATAGCTTTCCAGCACTCTCAATTAATTCTCTCCAAATATTCCAAGACAGATTCCTAGAGCAATATGGGAATCTAAATGTACCAGATGCAACTCTTCATGAATTGATGCAAATTTAGAAAAATCAGAATGATTCAATTTATGATTTCAAACGAAGATTCAACAAGTTGCAGACTAAAGTGCCTCCTAGATCAAGGTTGCCAGATTTTGTAGCATTGAGTGTTTATTTAAATGCATTTGATCCTAAAACAGGGTATGAATTGAGAAATAGGGTGCCAAGAGATCTGGCTGAAGCTCATAAGATAGCACTGACAATTGAAAACAACAGGAAGGCTGCAGGTATAATCAATAAAAGAGATAACCCTAGGGCTCCTCAACAAAGAAACAATTATCAATACAAATAGAAGAATACATATAGGAATGAAAGGCCGAGGTTGCATGATATGCCTTATAATATAGACTGGAAGGATGGAAAACCTATAACAGCTAGGCCAAGAAACAAAGAGACTCCTGATCCATTGAGCAAGAAGGGAACCTATATGGTGAGTAACAATTACTTTTGCGAAGCTTGTGATAAGCCACATTCCTCAGACTATTGTGTTATAGCTCAAAGGATGCAAGAGGAAGGAATGTTGATGGAAAATAATGGGGAAGATCACAAAGTGTATTTGACTTCAAATACTTTTCACCATGTGGAGGAAAGGTACTCATCTTCAGAGGATGAAGGTTATGAGTATGATGTTTCAGATCAGAGATACAATTTCCATATGGCTGAACAACAAGTTCTTTTTTATTCTGAAGAAGATTATACATGGATGCATTCTGTTTAGGTGCCTACTCAATGCAGCATGAGGAGATTCACTGAAGAGGAGATAGAGAGGCTAACTATTGCTGCGATTGAAGAAGCAAAGAGTAAATACTGGTTGAGAAACATAATAGTAAATGAGAAGGAAGGCATTCCTGGGGGAATCTTTATGAAAGATCAGAAGGTAACACAAGGAACTGTTAAGAAATTAGAAAATAAATAGCATGATAAAAGTGAACAGAAGTATGTCCAAAAGAAGGAAGTGAAGGAATTACACAAAGAGATACAAAAGCCTGATCAGCCTAGTAAAAGAGTGAAGGAAGAAAACAAAGGAGAAACATTGGAGTAGAAGAAGATTGTCAAAGTGGAGGGCTCTTCTTTTGACTTCACTTAGGCATTATCTGAGGTAAAAATGTTTGTCCCACTACTTGAAATGATGAAAATAAAAGAATAAAGGGACACTGTTGTTCAATTGATAACAAGTGGAAATGAAAAACATATGAATTCTGAAAACAAAGTAGCTATTAAAGCAGTCAATAGGCAAGAGAAAGTAAATATCCCATAAGTCTGCTTGAGTGATGTTTTAGCAACTCCCCCACAAGTTGATCCTTTTTTCACTACATTACTCATAAACAACAAACTGCTGAGAAATTGCATGATAGACTCTAGTGCTGCTATAAATATCATGCCAGTAGGAGTTATGAAGCAACTTGGCATGTGGGTTGATACATGTGAAGGGAAGTTTTATGCAATGGATAACAGACCTGTTCCTGTGGTAGGCATTATGAGAGGTGTTGAAGTCAAGCTGGCTACTTATCCATATGTGGCTTATAATATAGATATAATAGTCATTGATACTCCTCCTTAGTTCGGGATGCTCTTGTTAAGACAGTGGACAACAGCAATTGGGGGAAACTTCTAGTTTGATTTATCTTATGCTACTATTCTAGTGAATGGTCAAGATGTCAAATTGTATAGGGAGCCAAGAATGAACTAGCTGGTTGATTATGTACCACAAGATCAGATCAACTATTTTTGTGATGTTGATCTTGGAAGTTTTAAGATTGAATCAGGCCAGCCAAAATTAACCAATAGTGATCCAACTGAAAAGCATGTGGCACAAAGTTGCAATGAAGTATGGAAGATGTATTTTGATGGAGCATGCAACCAAGAAGGTAATAGCGCTAGGATTGTTTTTGTTTCACCTAAAGGTATTACATTTAAATATTCATTTATGTTAGCGCTTGAATGTACAAACAATGTGGCGGAGTATGAAGCCTTGTTGACAGGCTTGAACATAGTTGTGAAACATAAAATCAAGCTACTGGCTGTTCTGGGTGATTCTGAGTTGGTTGTTTCACAAATTAAGTTGAAGTATGCAACAAAGCACAAAAGATTTAAACAATATAGGAATGTTGTATGGGACACAATTGAGTTGTTTGATGCATTTTCGATTGATTGGATTGACAGATCAAAGAACATAATGGCTGATTTTTTAGCAAATGTGGCACTGAAAAGAGATGATATCACATTGACTAGGGTGTCACAGATTGAGATCAAGACAAGGCCTGTTGTTCCTGATAACATTTATAATTGGTAAGTCTTCAATGATGATACTGACCTTTTAAAATTCCTCAATTGTATAGATCAATATGAAGCCTAGGAAATTGACTTCAATCCTTTTGTTGAGGAAGTGGATGGGAAGCAAACAGTGTTTGGCAAGGAGATCTTACAGCTCAAAACAAATAAGCTTCCTAAGGGCTTGGTGGCATTGGAGAGGCTGTATGATGGAAATGATCTATCCCTCATGAAGCAAACACCAGTCAGAAGAGAAGATATTGAAGAATTTAACTTGGGGACTGAGATAGCACCAAGAAAGGTGTACATAGGAAAGAAGATAAGCCCTACAATTAGAAGAATGTTGATAGAGTTGTTGAGAAGGTATAAACACGTTTTTGCTTGGTCTTATGAAGATCTAAAAGTATACAGGGAAGATTTTTTTTAGCATGAAATACCATTGAAGCCAGATGCTAAGCCATTCAGACAAAAGCAGAGACCCATAAATCCAACATTGGAGCCTAAAATGCAAGAAGAATTGACAAAGCTCATAGATGGAGGAATTATCAAACCAATTAGGCACTCAACGTGGGTCTCAAATTTGGTCCCTATGAGGAAGAAAAATGGAGACATCAGATTATGTGTGGACTTCAAGAATTTGAATACGACATCTCTCAAGGACAATTATCCTCTACCCAATATGGAGGCTATATTGCATAAGGTAACAGGGTGTGAATTGCTGTCCATGATAGATGGGTTTTCAAGATACAACCAGGTCAAGTTCAAAGAATCTGAGCAATATAAGACAACATTCACAACTCCTTGGGGAACGTATGTATATATAAGAATGCCATTTGGTCTCACTAATGCAAGAGCGACTTTCCAAAGGGATATGGATGTGGCATTTGTAGATTTGATCAATGCTATCATGGTGGTGTACCAAGATGACCTAACTACTTATTCAAAGAAGGCTGAAGATCATGTACAACATCTCGAGAAGGTATTTATTAAAGCCCTGGAATATGGTATTAACTTAAATCCAAAGAAGTGTCATTTTGCAGTCACAGAAGGTAAGCTTATAGGACATATTATTTTGAATGAGGGAATTAGGATAGATCCTTAGAGGGTTGAAGCTATTGATAAAATTCATGTTCCCAAAACTATTAAGGCTATACAATCATTCTTTGGATAGATTAATTTTGTTAGGAGATTTGTTTCTAACTTTGCTGAGATTATTAAACCCATATCAAAAATGTTGAAGAAAGGATAGAAAATGGAAAGGACTGCAGAAGCCTTGGAAGCTTTTATATCTATCAAAAGGGCCATCAAGGAGGCTCATGTCCTTAAATCTCCAGATTTTGCAAAGCCTTTTTAGATATTTTCATTTGCTTCAATGCACACAATTGTTGCTGTTATGTTACAGAAGAATGAGGATGGTCATGAACAGCCTGTGTCTTTCTTCAGTAAGTCATTACAAGGGTCTGAATTGAAATATGACATAATGGAAAAATAGGTGTTTGCATTAGTAAAAGCTACAAAAGCTTTCAGACCATATCTTGTTGGTGCAAAGGTGATTGCTTATGTCCCTCATGCTATTGTCAAAGATATTCTGACACAGTCTGAAGTAACAGGAAAAAGATGCAAATGGATTAACAAGATCCAAGAATTTGACATGGAGATACAAATTACCAAATTAGTAAGAGGTCAAGGCTTGGCTAGGTTGATGGCAAAATCAAATATTGAAGCAAATCAAGTTTGTAATGTAGAAGAAGGGACTGCAATTGCAAGCATTGAGTACACTCCTTGGTATACTGATATCATGCATTACCTTAAGTACATAAAATGTCCAGAAGGATTGAGTGATAGCCAGAAAAAAAACTTTGAAGTTGCAGGCATCTAAATATGTTTTCATGGATGGAGATCTGTTTTGGAAGAATAGGGATGGTATACTGTTGTTATGTCTTGATGAATCTCAGGTCAAACATGTCCTAAGTGAAATGCATGAAGGATTTTGTGGAGGACATTATTCAGCAAAAATAATTGCACACAAAATTCTCAGGGCAGGTTACTACTGGCCTAAGGTTTTTAATGATTCTTTCACACATGTAAGAAAGTGTGAAGCCTACCATAAATTCTCTGGAAAGCTGAAATATCAAGGAGCCTTGCCACTTCGACCCTTGTAGGCTGATGCCCCTTTTCATCAATGGGGAATTGATTTCATTGGAGAGATACATGAAAAATCAAGTGGAGGATACAAGTGGATACTAGTTGCCACTGATTATTTTACCAAGTGGGTGGAGGCAATCCCAACTAAACAGGCTACAAGCAAAGTGGTGAAAAATTTCTTGATGGACAACATTATCACCAGATTTGGTACACCACTGAGGTTAATCACGGATAATGGGATGTGTTTCAGGTCAAATGAATTTAAAGGTTTCCATGACACATATGGCATTACTATTTCTTATGCAGCTCCTTACCATCCACAATCTAATGGTCAAGCAAAGTCTAGCAATAAGAATCTTTTGAAGATTATAAGGAGGATGTTAGGACAGAACAAGAAAGCTTGGGATTCAAAATTGAAACTGGTTGTGTGGGCTGACAAGATTACTATTAAGAAAGCAATTGGAAAATCCCCATTTGAATTGGTATATGGAGTACAAGCTAGAATGCCTTTGCAGAATTTGTTGCCAGTCTACAAGTTTGTCCTTCAGGAGGATTTGGATATTCCTAAACCTATGGAGGAAAGATTGGAGCAACTAGCTGAACTTGATGAGATAAAGAGAGTTGCCCAAAATCAAAACATGAAGTTACAGACACAGATGAAGTATCTATTTGACAAGAAGGAAAATGATAGAAAATTTGAAGAGAATGACTTGGTGTTGATGTGGAATGCAAGGTGTCAGGAGAAAGGCAAGCATGGTAAATTTGAAGTTTTTTGGCTGGGGCCTTTTGTTGTTGTTGGAAAGAAAGGTGAAGATTCATACTATCTACAGAATATGGCTGGTGAAGATCAGGAGTTACTTGTTCATGGGCAATTCCTGAAGCTTTTTTTCTCTTGAGTAACATAGAGGATTAAGGGTTGCCAGTGCATGGACAACTCTTGATGGTTCTCTTTAAATTTCTTTTCCATGCACAGTAGTTTAGGATTCTGGTTCATATCCATTTTGCATTCACTTTCCTTTCATTCCATCATGATGCATTTCCATTCTGCTCACTGGTTCATCATTTTATGGCTGGTCTACTCACCCAAAGATCTGGATCCTTGCAATGATCTTACTATCATTCATCCCCAGACGGAGCCACTGTTGGAACTATAAAAATTTGATGATTTTTACATGTTTTTCATCCCCCTGAGTTTCCAAAATAGTTATCATCATATGCACAAGGCCCTCCATCATGACATTTTCCTTACATTTTGCCCATTTAGCCCCATAAAGTCCATTGGGTCATGCATTTTTCATGTTGTGGTCCCTATCGGCATAAGTCTATCTTGGTCTCCTCGACCCACAATGCATTTTTGCTAACATGTGTTTGTTGCCGGCTTATCGGCATGAGATGGCCAGGGTCTCCCCGATCCATTTTTCTGATAAACGTCTGTGTTGCCTATCGGCAAGACGTTTCTGGTGTCATGGCAATTCTTTTTCATTTACTAGCAGTTATCGGTAGGACATACATGTTTCGGCGACAGAAAAGGTTCCTATTGGCATAAGTTATACCATCAGAATGAGGTCTTACCGAAAGCTTTATGTCTCATCGACCGACATATATGGAGATGCATCGGTGAGAGTTTTTCCTTCGATGAAGCGTCTTGGCGAACTCACCTAGTCTTGCCGACCGGTGGCAGATGCATATACATATCGGCAAAAAATTTTCTTCGGGGTAGCATCTTGGCGAGTGACCTTTGGTCTCGCCGATATTACATGAGAGGCTTGTCGGTGAGAGATTTTTTCCTCAAAGTGAGTCATAGTGACTTCACATTGTCTCACCGATCGGAGGTGGAAGGATGCACGTATTGGTAAGAGTTAAAGCTTTCAACATGTGGTCTTGGCGAGTTTGGATTGTCTTACTGACTGAAAACATAAGGACATGCATCTCGGTATGACTAATGGGTATCGATGTAACATCTTGGTGATCCCGTCTGGTCTTGCTGATTTATTTTTTCATGCCAAGATGCAGATTACATCAGCGTGAATTTTTTTTTTGTCTCAGCGAAATAAATGTATCACGGGGGCTTTCGGTGAAACATGATATGCTCTGTGAGGCGTCTCCTCGATATCATAAAGTCACAACGACACGCGAAAGGTAAAGGAACTTTTGAGGAAACATAAAGTGATCTACAGGATATATCCCCGACTTAGATAAGTCACGGTGAAAGCGAATAAAATGCGGGGTGACTGTAGCGATTGAATTGCCTTCGGCATGACTATGATTTGTCTCGGTGACTGTTCCAGTGTCGATTAATAAAATTCAAATACTGTGGCCGACATGTGAGTTCATAAAATACTATTGTAGGCCGACATGAAATAAGCCCGAATTAAGCGGCAGGCCGACATGGGATCTCAATATTATATTTTTCTGATGCTGGTGTATAAATAGGCATTTTTGTAATTGTAAAATCATCAGTTATTAGATATTCGATACACAACAAGTAGATACAGTAGAAAAAAATTCTTAGATCAGAGACTATTGATGCATGTTTTCAAAATGGAGGTATTTATGAAAATCAGTTGATGTTGCTGCATTTTTCTGGTGTCAATTATATGTTGAATTCAATAAAAATACTGCTAAGTTGTCTCCAAGATTGATGATTTCTAGTTGTTTAAATTGACATAACAAGTTTATGTTCAGTTTATTAATGCACATTTGTTGTATTTGTGTGATTAATCAATTGGTTCTTTTAAGCAAAGATTAAATCCTTTTAATTGATCACAGTAATCAGAGCGACTCATTTGGATTGTTAAAGTAGAGCTTAGTAGTTATAGTATTGCATGTTTATACAAGTTGTAAACAGAATATATGCCAGATAATTTGAGTTTTCTCCAGAGAGTGTTGCTCATCTTGATTTCATTTGACTCCGCCTACCCAATAAGGCACTAGTCTCTATAGTTTCATCATTAAGATTCATTTGTTCTCTTTATATTTGTTAATTAAGCATTTTAGGATTTAGATCATAAGATTGCTATTGCTATCAAGTTTGATTACATTTGTTCACTTCTATTTGCCATTGTGGACAAATCATTGCAAGAACGATAATCATAAGTCAAGTCTGCTTCATTCATAAAGGTACACCTGCCTAGGTCTATCAGCACCTGAAGAGTAGAAGGTTGAATGCTTTTAACCTTGTTTGTTACCCTAAAGCGTATCAAGAGATTAGCAGCCTCTTGAGGCATTCTGCCTGCATTTTTGAGAGCTAACAAAGTGCAAGGGGAGATAATATACAATCTAGTACAACCTTAGGTATGTACATAAACCAAATAAGTAAACTAGAAGGTTCTTTTGATCTCTAGGATCACACATAGCACAATGAGAGAGAATACACACCTAAAAGCTTATGTGAACAAATAAAACATGTTCATTTTAAAGCTTAAAAGAAAATATGCAACTAAGATAAAAAAAAAAAAGTAACTTTGATAAATTCCCTACATAAAATTACATCAATAGTGTGCAATTTCAATCCTTTCTCCCAACGATTTCCAAGTTGCATTACTTGATTAGTTCCCAAGATCATAAAAAGTTACCTAAAAATAAATAAATTTACATAATCAAGAGCACTAAACGAATTATCAGATGCATTAAGATAAAAAATGCAACAATACCTTAAAAAAGAACCAATATACCTATCAAAAGTGTCATTCTACTTATCAAAAGTGTCATTTTAACTATCAAAAGTGTCATTCTACCTATCAAAAGCATTGATTGATTCTTGAGTTGAAACTACCAGTAAAAAAAGATGAGATCCGATAAATAGAAGGTGAAAACCCTAAAAATGAAAAGTATCATTTTAACCATCAAAAGTGCCATTTAGTGCATCAAAAGCATCATTATGTACATCAAAAGAACCATTATGTGCATCAAAAGTACCATTATGTGCATCAAAATCACCATTATATAAAAAAAGTGCTATTCTATGGACTGCGACCTCTTAAAACATGAATTATGTTAAATTTATAAGGTCAAATGTACCATTATAAGGTCAAATATGTCATTTAGATGCCTAAATCGCCAAATAATTATAGATCATATATGTTTATCCATTCTCAAATATTTCATTCTATACATGTGTCTTTTAAAATAAAAAATCTCAAAGAAAATAGTTAAATTCAGGGACGTGGGTCCATCGAACATGTCAATATTTCAATAACTACCTCAATTAAGCATGTGCATTGTGCAAAAACAAAGAAAATCAAATAAAATCAATTATACCTCCACAAATGTGCCTATTTCTTACTCAATTATACTTGATAGAAATTTTGTAATAATGGTGTGTGGATTTTTGTTCAACATAAGCATAACCTTGATAGCAAAATTGATACAAAGATGTCTTCATTTCTTAAAATTTATGGAGGTCAAAGCTAATTGTGAAGGGGTTGATAGCTTGGAATGATGGTTGATTTATATCTTTCACCTAATATTGATCAATGGTGGAGGATGATTTGAAAGATCGATGGATGAGATTTATTATGAGATCATGATGAATGTGCAAGTAACATGTGTCAAGATGAGGGGCTTGATTGATGAGTTAACTAGTTTCATGGATGAGTGAAGTCGAAGTGAGTGATAGTGAACTAATTTTGATTTTTGAGTCAATTCATTAAATCAGGAGATGGATGAATATTAATAGAAATAAATAAATACATTTATTTAATTCATGTGCATGAAAGAAATATGTATTTAGGAAAGAAATTAAATATTAATTTTGTTTATTTTTAGAAGAATTAAGGATAGGAAAAATGCAAATTAAAAAATTAAATTAATCTATTTAATTTTAGAGGAAATGTTGGCTAAATAAAAAATTAAAATTATTTAGTTAAAGTAGATGGAAGAATTTAAAAATTAACTAAATAATTAAAAGAGATTATTTAATTAATGTGGATAGAAGAAAAAAATAAATTAATTAAATAATTAAAGATTATTTAATTAAAGTGGTCGAAAGAAAATAATAAATTAATTATATAATTAAAATGATTTAATTAATATTGAAAATTAATTAGAAGATGTGGATGATTAATTATTACTTTTGATGAGTGGAAATGACTAATTATTTAATCGATGTGCATGATGGGAAAATGATTAATTAATTAAATAATTCAAAATTATTTAATTAATGTGAATGATGTGTTAGCTTAATTAAAATAATGCAGGAGCTACCTACCAACGACCATGATGTTGATATTCCATGATCTTATGCATAAGCTATTAATTGACTATATGGATGATATCTTAGAAAAATATAAATGATGGATAAATCACCTTCAAGAATTAAGGATAATATTTGAATGCTTATACCAATAGATAGTATGACTAAATTCCAAGAAGTATGCCTTCAAAATTCATAGTGGCCATTTGTTAGGATTCAATATATCCCAAAGAGGAATTGAGAGGCATGCTAAGAAAATTGATTATCTTGTTAACATGCCACTTTAAGAGAATCTGTCACAACATCATAGTATTGAAGGGAAAATTCAATCTAATAGATGCTTCAATGCTCAATTAGTGCATAAGACATTGCCATTCAAAAAAATATTACAAGAATATGTGAAATTTGAATACAATGAATATTGTGAAAAGTAATTTAAGGACATGAAATAATTCTTGTTGAAAACTCTAGTCCCTATTTCTATTATTCATGAAAAGCCTTTACTTTTATATATATTGGCAATAAAATCCACTATTGAAGTTTTATTAGCTCAAAATGATGAAAATGGAAAATAACACATAATATATTATATTGGTTGTACCTTATTGGAATATAAGACTTAATATATTCCCATTGAAAAAATATGCCTTGACATTATCTTTTTCATCCCCAAAACTTAGAAATTACACAATCCACATTAAAACACATGCCATCAGAAAATCTACATATTGTCTAAAGGTAACATTTTGGGTCTCGTTGCATGATGGGTGATGTTAATTTTTGAATTTGACGATAAATTCATCTCCCAAAAATTTATTAAAGGATAAGCTATTATTTATCAATTAGACACAACAACTTGTCCTACCCATACCTCTTTAAATATATCATTTTCCAATGAGAATGTATTACATGTGGATAAATCCTCTTGTTATAAAATGTTCTTTGATAGTTATATATGCTTGACTAATTCTAAGATGAGGGTGATCTTAATTTTGGTTTGATTTATATGTACTAATAATGTCATTGAGCATGGGGCATTGATCTCTAGGTTTTAGACTACCACGTCCCTCAAGTTAAATCTATCAATATAAATAGATTGGAAAAATATGCTATTAATGGCACAACTTGCATTGTTATTGATACACTCACATTTTAGGACTAGTTTAATAATATACGTGCGTACCTAGACTCAAGAGAATTTTAACCATAATGTTATAAGGATACCTAAATCCACATTTGAATATATACTAGAAAATATTAATTAATTATGAGGATGACAAGGTTTTAATAGTTTACTCCTACAATGCCTTTTAAATGATACCAAAAAGGGTATTACCCTTTAAGAGGCCTATGGAGGAATATGTTAGGGCCATTTTTTTTTTTGTCGTAATAATCTTATAAAATGGTTTTTCTTAGAAAAAATAGGAAAATGGTTCGCATTAAATTTTATCCAAAGATATCTTATGTGCCAAAACATAGTAATATAAAAAATGCACATGTTTGCACATAAGATCAACCCATATACATCAGCATGAATAATCTCTATACGAAGGCTACATTTAGTGGGTACTATTGGATTGATCTTTTCTAAACTATATTTATTATTATTATGATAGACTATTTTACAAAATGGTTCAAAGAAATTACATTAAAATACATTATAATTGTTGATGTCTATAATAGTATAATGGATAATATTATTTCTAAATTTGGCTTGGAATCTACCATTGTGGAAGATAATGATACATCATTTAAACACAAAGAGACAAATAAATTCTTAGAATAATTCTACCAAAGACAAAAAAAAATCTTAGATAAGTTGAGGCCACTAAAAAATAATTGAACAAACCTTAACAGAAAATGATTGTTAAACGTGACACCAATTGACATACGAAAAATGTTCCTATGTTATGAGCATACTATACTAGCATACACACTCCTATCCAATCTAGACCTTTTTTCTACTTTATGATTGGGAGGTCATAGTGCCTCTTGAGCTTGAGATCCCATTGTTATGTATTTCAGGAGTATTTATAAGATCTTGAGATCATAGATGGGAAGATTAGATAAATTACACATATACAAAAAACAACTAAGAAAAAAATATATAACAAGGGAATCATCTAATAAGAATTTTAAATTGGATATCTAGTCCTTCATGCAAATCCAAACAACTCAAATGACAAAAAGGAACTTTGAGGAAAATTTCAACCCAATTGGATTGGTCTATTTATCATTACTTTCTAATTTAGAATTTGTGCATATGACCTTTTCATTCTTGATGAAAAATTAGTGAATAACCTAGTCAACAACATGCACTGCAAATGATATTATTATTATTGACCATTGTTTATGGGGAATATTATTCATTCATCCTATATTTCTACATGTGCCTTCATGATTAGATATTTTACTTCTTTATACTTTCATGATTATCTATTGGTAGGATTGCACATTGATTATAATCGTACACTATTATATCTTATAATTCACCTTTATATTTGGGAGCATCATGCCTTCCACCATATACTCTATGTTTATATTACCAAATATTATGTTGGGGGAATCTACTAAGTTCCCCAATTTAATAGCTATTCACCTTATCACATTATCTCACACATGTGGGGCTATTTACATTGATACACAAACTTTCATTCTTACACCTTATATTGTTGTGCTCATGTGCTCACATGGCCTAGACATGTAAGAAACTATTGTACCATATTGGGGGCCATCAATATTTAGGCCTTACCTACCATATTGTGTACTTGCATAACCTAAGCATTTTTAAGGGACTTACATTAGGAATACTATGAATGTTAAACATATTATCATCTACATGTCATGGCATATCATTATCACCACTAGGGACCTATCACCACCTATACCATTATGTGCTTGTGATATTGGAGCTACATTGGTGGCATGCACTACTCTAGTGTTGTACACATGAAGTACATATATGTTTTTGACCATTAAGAACCACATCATTATATTTTTTTACTCATACTGAGGTAACATAATAATACCTTTATATCATATTTTGGACATGAAAATTGTACTCCTTTGTAGATAGTACAATTTGTGGCCTAATTAGGTCCTACTTTAGACCCCCCTTACATCAATCACCCCTTAAAAACTACATTTATAGCCCCCTAATGCTCATGATTTTGGACTTTAAGGCTTATTTCACTCACAAATCACTCAAATCCTGACAAGTAACATTCAAACCACTCAAATTTCATGAAACCCACCTCAAAAATCCCTAATGGGACTAAGTCGCCCAGGGTGGTGACTTAGTTCCTTTTGGGGTATTTTCCACTTTTGAGTAGGAAAATTACCAACCTAATTCAAATTCTTAAGGGATGTTGGCCTATGAAGTTAAAATAATGAGTAGTTCAATGTTAATGCCTATAAATACATGTTTTTAGGTCATTTTTCACATCTTCTAGTCATTTTTACAAAGCAAAATCAAGAGTCAAGTGCAAAGTATCTTTCACAAGAAGATTCATTAGCCTTTCTATAGCCAAGTTGAAGCTTTAGGGTAGCAAACTAAGGTTTTTGTAGGTCTTCAAGCTCACTTTTTGTTTAAGATCTCACATTGCAAAGGGTTGATCATGGATGCCTATGGTGAATCATGGAGAAATATAGGTTGAGGAGATGCAACTAGCCATCAAATCACACCTAAAGACTTATTTTCAAAGTGAGTCCATCTTCCATTTTCTCTCTATCTTCAGCTTTAAGGTTTGCATGCCATTTATATTCATTTGAAATGCTGTAGGATTTATAGGATTGAAGTCTTGCATCATTCAATTGTCATTTACTTATCTTATTCTAGCACATTAGAATAGGGTTTTATCTTACTTTATAATTTAGTAGTCTTAGACACACTTAGGGCTAGGGTTTTATGCAGATTTTATCTCTTCCAAAGTTTAAATACCAACTAGGGGTTTGACCAAGGCAAACCCCCCATTAGAAAATAAATTATTTTCTATTTTGCAAGTGTTTTCGAAGATTCAGATTTGGATTTACGTTAGAAAACAGAGTTCAGACTATGGGCTTCCATTTCCACTTTCGGATTTGCAAAAAATCCAAAGTGGACTAAGTCACCCATAGTGGAGAATTAGTCCCATTGCATTGGCTTCTTAGGAATTTTTATAGTTTTAGATACCCATTTGGCAGAAACAACTTTTTGGGCAATTTCCCTAATCCGGGACTAAGTCGTCTAGCTTGGCGTAAGTGTCCCAGTTGGCTAAAAAATCAAATTTTCCTAGATTTCAGAGGTCCCTGCAATCTCCAGTTAGCTCTTCATCAGTTTCCAGATGCATAGTTTATGTTTTGCATCTTTATTTTGTTCTTTATTGCATATATTTCATCATTCTGCATATCACAATGTATTTTCCAACACTTTGCATTTCTTAGGTTTAGCATCAATAAACCATCTTTCTTTCAATTTGCTGCATTAGTACATCATAATTAGATACATTACATCCATCATTACATTAATCTTGAGTGTACACATTAGCATTTTGGCCCCAATTCCTCTCCTTTTAGGGAAAAACCTAGAAGTGTTAGAGGAACCCTTGGGTAATCCAAAATCATTGTTTACACATCTCTAGCCCATGAGTTTAAATCACACCTATCATTTAGTTCAACTAATGCTTATTATACATTGTATTAATTTACAAGTAATACTTTGCATGCTACATGCTCATAATATGTTTAATATTCAAGTACTATTTTCTTGGCTCCTACAATTCCTTGTATACTATGAATACAACTAGTAGGATGTATTATATCACTAACACCTCATGTTAAGTTTTACATACTATTATAGGTATTTATGTAAAGACTAATATCTAGTACATGACATGCATTACACTTCATGTGCCCTATCACTCATCATCTACCAAATGAGGTGGATTGATACCACCTTCCACACATGTGCATTTTTTCTACCTCTTCTAATTGTTGATAGTGAGATTTAGTTTTCATTAATTTCTACTTATTTATAAAACATACTCATGACATATTTTTCCTCTATTTTGTAGGCTCCAAAGGAGAGTAGATTAAAAATGACAAATTTATAAAATGAAATCTTCCAAGGCCTATTACTTTATATAGACCCCATTTAGTGTTGGTTTATATCTAAATATTTATTGCACATCCATGTTTGTTAGTGCTACATACTTTAAGTTTCATAACTACATTCTACAATATAGTTGTACCTTAATATGGGGGGAGAATGTAATAGTAAAATTTACACCCATGTCATTCCCCATTTAGTTTTGTGTTTGTTTCAAGGAGAGTTCCTTAATGCGCTCACATTTTGAGAAACAAACATAATTTTGTGTAAAGTTTGGTCCCTTTCCCATACCCTTTATCTATCTACTTATACACATTCCAATACACTTATTCCCACCTTATCTACACATACACACATACCAATATATGTCCCTTACCAATACATTTACTACACTTACATGTATGTACATATTTATAGAAATATTTATTATCCACTATGATATAGCACCTTTAGGCCTTTGGTAATTTACATGATCATGAGGTTGACCATGTAGTTGAGGACTTGACACTCTCAAATTCAAATTTTAATTTAAAATTTTGGTTGACTCCCATCCTTTCATTTCTTGCCAAGTCCTGAGTGAACACAAATTTAAGTGATTTACTATTATACCCTTATACTTATAGGAATTTAATGGATTCATTTAAATATCTCTTGATCTTCTAAGTATTATTTACATATCATTTGCATATAAGAAATAAAATACTTCCACTTAGTGCTCTTAAATGAATCTATATCTATACATTCATTCTAGAAGCATTTGTACAATTGAGATATGTTACCTTTGATTTTTATATACATTTTCATGGGTTTACTTAGAACATGTTCCCTAGTAACACAATAACCCTTGAAATATATTTTTAAATAATAACACTCTTTAGTTATTAGAAAGAGTAGATGAAGTAGGGGCAAATCATGTAGAACATAAAGCACAATTATAAAGATTTCTTGATTTTTTCATAAGTACAAGACTTTTTTGTGAGAATGAACTCCACCTCAGTTTTCAAAACTTGTCTTAGTAATGCAAACATAATATTATGATTTTGAGCCAAGTTATACACAATTTTTATCTATTTGATCTCTAGAAATTTATAGATTCCAAAATCTTTAATAAACCATGCCAATTCATAAATAATAGAACTAAATACCTTTAAAAACATTTAATTCAAAATTACATTAACCCTCAATATACTCATTGTTTAATTTAGATTACTTTATACTTATCTATGTACCCCTCTAAATTAAAAAAGATATTATTCTCTACACAACATATCTAAATCAATTATTACTTATTACTTTAATTTATTTAATTTATCTAAGGGTATAATTTTTATCATTACAATAATACCAGTTTTGTTCAATTTAAAAAGTACATTTTAGTAGTTGTACGTTACTTAATTAATTAATGAGCAGTATTTATGTCAATTAACTCACCAACAACCCATCTTCAAAAACTTCATGGAAATCATTCCGTAGAGCTGATTTTCTGTCTCACGGAGTTTATTTGCTCACAAGGCAGTTGTACGTACACCTCTACAGAAGGGTTAGATAATGTAATTACTTGCCTGTCAAGCTGAAAACATCTACCCATACTTTCACATTGAATGCAACGTTAAACTTCTTGCCATTTCCAAATTCCTCATGCATTTTTTTTCCCTCCCTATTCTGAGAGGGCTCTTATTTCTCACCTATAAAATTATACGAACAGCACTTCTCAATCAAAAGAAAAAGCAAACGAGCTTGAAGAGACCGGAGTCATAATATTCAGAATGAGGTTGCTCCTTATTGCATTTGTTGTTAGTATTATGAATGCAGGTTGTCATGGAGCAGACCCTGATCCTCTTACAGACCACCCTCCAGGACTCAAAAACTACACACTCCGTGACATTTTCACTAATGGGCATGTCACTATCGACTCAGGAGGAGTACGCGCTGCCACTTCGGTCGCCAAGTTTCCTGCAGCTGAGTAAGATTGTAACATTATTAGTACTAATATTCCACTCTCTATTTGTTTTGCGGTTGCAGTGACAGAGTATGGTATTGCAGATCACAAGGCCTGGAAATCGTGAGGTTCAAGATGGTTGCGTGTGGGGTAAATTTACCACACACGCATCCACGAGCCACAGAAATGCTTACCCTTCTCTCAGGAGGCCCTCTTCAAGTTGGTTTTGTGGACACTTGCGGTAAAACCTAATCATGCTTTGCTTCATTCATGATTTTTTTATTGTTATTGCAGAATGACTGATTACAGAAATGCCGTACAATATTAGGTAAAGCTTTTATCGATATTCTGCATCCTGGAGATGTTACCGTGTTTCCGAGGGGAATGATGCATTTTGAGATGAATGTTGGTAGTAAAGAAGCTCAATATATCTCCGCTCTCAACAGTCAAGAACCTGGTGTTCTGGTAAGATCATTATATGTCTACATATTAGTCTATTGATGAACTATTTTCAGGAAAATGATCAGTCCTATTTTGCTGAATATGGCAGACAACCAGCGAGGCGATACTGAAGTTTCCATTGAGAAGTGTAGCAACAGCCTTCAACATCACCACACAGCAAGTAAGAGAGCTACAATCGGGGATATACCCGTATGGAATCGGACTAAAGAGAACATCCAAAAGCGGTTGTGTTCCGGGAAGAGATATCCGTGTGGACTATTAGATTATCTATTATTCTGCAACTGCTCCCGAAAATAAATGGCGTCTCTTCGTCTCGATGCTTATTTTTTCTTGATCCGTGGGTTTTATGTTCCAGATTGCAAAAACAATCTGATTTGGGAGTGAATGGTGTTTTACGTTTTTGCGAAAGGTTTTGGGTTACAGATTTTTTTTCAATTTAATTTGGGACAAGTCTATGCTATATTTATTTGGTTAAGAATAGAGAGAGGAGAGATTCATTTCATCGAAATTTCTCGATGGAAACCTCATCTTGTACTCTACAAGATGCACATTCAAAACTAAACAACTTCATGAACATACCGTGTTTGATTTGTATGTTGCCTGTGTTTTATCTTCAATTATTTAAGAGGTTTCAGTCTTGCATCTAAATTATGTTCGGCTATAATCTATATCAAAATGTTTTCCTTCTCCAGTTCACTATCTCTTCTGTATTGCCCGTTGGCAAATACTCTTTTTTTGTGTGTTATTAGTACGCATCTGAAATCTCATAAGTTTTCTACCAAAAGCGTTAAATTACATTTATGAATCTTTAATTGCTTTTGTTGTTTCGATAAATGCATTCTTTTGTTGTTACAGCGTTAAGAGCAGTATTTATTGGCATTGCAAAATACTGTCAGCGTCATATTAACTGCAGACGGTGTTAACGAAGGGATGTTAAAACACCGGACAATGTAAGGTGTAGATACATTCAATAAAGCATAGCGTACAGCAGCTATTTGCCTATTGAAAGTACGTCAGAATTGCAGGTGTTTCCAGCCAATAACCAGGTTGACGACGTCAAGTAAAATGAAACATTTATAGAGGAAAACAATTCCTTGTATATGAATAAAATTATTGTATAAAACATTTTAAATTAATTAGAGTTTGGGATAGATATTTGTGGTAATAAAAGGGGTAAGGAGTATTAAGTTTGAAAGTAGATGGTATAAAAATGGTGAAGTTATGTAAAATTACTTTATTGTTAGAGAATGAAGTGTTTTTATACAAGAAAAAAATCCTTTTACATGAATAAAATCAATGTTCTAAACATTTTAGATTAAGGAAAGTTGGGATAGATGTTTGTGATAAATAAGTAACAAATTAAATGAAAGAGAATATTTAGCTTTAAAATAGATGTAAAAATAGTGATGTTCAACAAAATCAATTTATTGCATAGAATGAAATATTGTTATAGATGAAAGTTCTCTTGATGTAAATAAAATCATTGTATGACACATTCAAAATTAATTATAGTTGGGATAGATATTAGTGGGAAGAGATACAAATTAAATTAAAGGGGTAAAGAGTATTTAGTTTTAAAATGGATTTTGTAAAATTAGTGTTGGAGATTTGTAAAATTTGGTATGATAATTGTCTCATAAATTGATTTGTGTGATGATTAACTTAGATTTTGTATGTCTCATTGATTGTTGGATGGTGATTATGCTTTTGGTTTTTTATTGCTCGAGAGCTTGTAGTTCATTCTTGAATGATATGGGTTTGATCTCAAATTTTGTGTATGGTGCTAGTCACATTGATTTCATTGATCTATATTATTTAGGATTTATTTGAAATATTCTGTCTAAGAATATGTTTGCCTTGCCTTTTAGGTAATTGAAAGTATCAAGGTGGTAAGACTAATGATACAATCTATGACATTATTGACTTAATAGTTGATTGGTTTTCCTATATCATATTTCGTTAATTGGATGTGTCAATGGTAATAACAATATTTAACACAATACAAAAACATATAGATGTCCTTATATTACATGTGATTCCTTTTGTACCCATGTCAAACTCCTTTAGTTGGTTAGAGTAATGGTAATGAGTGTTATTGAACACATCATAAGTGATTTTTTTATTTTCCTTTAAAAATAGACATAAAGTGATACTCCGGAAGTTGTAAGTGGGTAGGCATGATGAGAATAAGATAATTAAACATATGTCACGATAAAATTAACATAAGAAAGCATAAAGTTCATGGCCTATATAAGGCAAAAAAAGGTTATGGAAAAATGTAAACACTAATGAAGTGGATGACTAAAAGTAACATGTAACAAATAATAAGTGAACAACCAAAAATAGGGAATTAAAAATAAGGTCTAGAAAGGCATCATATGTGATAGAAGAAATGAGAGCAGAGCTTCTAAACATGAAAATTACATGAGGAATAATCTCCCCAAGTGAGGAAACAAAGTAGGAATCACAATATAGAAGGCGCAATGAGAAGAAAAATACTATAAATCATAATATTGAAGGTGAAATAAGAAAGGGAAAGTACAATGGATCATAATAGAGGATTAAATAAGTACTACAAAAGCTACATAATTGAAAGGATAAAAATGTAAAAAAAGGGAAAAATATTAAATAGAAAACACCTTAGATATGTAATGTATTAGATGTGATTCGATTTGTCCCTATGTCAAAATCCTTTAGTTGGTTAGATTAATCACAAGGTGTGATATTGCACACATCATTAGTATTTTTTGTCTTCCTTTAGAAATGGGAATATGGTGATAAATAGGAAGTCATAAGTGGGTAGGCATGATAAGAATAAGATTAGTAAACATAGATCATGATAAAGATAACATAAAAAAATAATAGTAATCATAGCCTATATAAGGCAACATATGATTACAGTAAAATATAAACAACAAATAAGTGGACAACCAAAAATAACATGTAACAAGTGAACAACCAAAAGTAGGGAATAAAAAACAAGGTATGTGGAAAGGCATTGTATGCAACATAAAAATGAGAATGCATGCTAAGCATAAAAATTGGCATAAGGAAGAACCTCCCCAAGTAAGTGAACAACCAAAAGTAGGGAATAAAAAACAAGGTATATGGAAAGGCATTGTATGCAACATAAAAATGAGAATGCATGCTAAGCATAAAAATTGGCATAAGGAAGAACCTCCCCAAGTGAGTGATGAGAAATAAACAAGTTCTTATACCAATTCTTAGGAAATTCAATCACTATCGAAATGACGAGACATAAACTTGTTCTAATAACAATTGTTGGGAAATTCAATTTCTATCCAAATATAACTTCAATGGATGAGATACAAGGCTTGGACTACAACAATATTAAAATTTGAAACTTATCTGAAAATATGAAAATGAAGTTGGCTTAATATAGAAATGCCATGATTAGATCCATCTTCTTTATGATGCCAAAAATCAACCAACACAACATGCTTATTTACATAATCCTGTGTGAACTTATACCAAAAAATATATATAAAAAAACATCACCATAAGATAGCAACAATGATGCACAAGTCTACAACACGAGCATTGCATAACATAAAATTTATGTAGACAAACACTTGCAAAAAAATCTCCACCAAGAAAAGAGGCCAAGTATGCATTATCTTAAAATAAATGAGATTACAATACAATCATTTCCATTCTCCTCTTTGCCTCCACTATGACCACCTATGCATTTATAAACAGCCTCCTTATGCTTCAACCTGTCCTTGTATCTGTAATGAAACTCTACATTCAACTTCTAGTCATATTTTCTACATTCAAGAGTTTGTATTTATAGACTTGTCAACGCATCTTAAGCTCCAAATATAGCTCCCAAAGATTGCCCTTAATCTAAATGTCCCCAACTCTTAGATTGCCTCCTCGAAAGATGAAAGGACATTTGTTTTGTGATGTAGAGCATCTACTGACTTCAAGGGTTCTAAATACCCAAAACACAAACTTGAGAAGATCACTTTCACATTCAACAAAACTCCCCTCATTGACACTTGATTCCAAGAGGTGATCAATGCACCAAAACACCCAATCAGGTTTCCTAACTCACAATAGACCTTAATATACCTTAGTTAACATGAAAATGGCATGATTAAACCAAATAAAATTCCAAAGAACTTTAATACCTTCATACTTCAATCTTTCACAACCAAGACTCCTTTATGCTTATAGTATTCCATAACAACAAAAACGAGTATATCTCTTAAACCAAATTGAATCTCCTCAAACAAAATACATTTTTAAGGACCCATTATTGAATACTTTTTCATATCAGAAACTTAGATAGAGTTGTTTTGGAAGGATCAACCTTAAACATGACTGTATCACAATAAGAAGACTCAATTAGGCCTATTTAACAAAGCAAGTACCATCAAAATCACTCCACAACATCAAATAACCTTGGACAGTCTTTTATCAAGTTATAAAACTTCAAAAACAACAATCTTTTGGTTACTCAAATCCTTCCAAAGGCCATAAAACACACCCTTGTTTTAGGCTTAACAATGCTCAAATGGCGAGGGTTTATTGAAAGTATGCATACCCAACCTCCAAACACCTTGGAAACACTTCAAACATATTGAAATATGCCTACACAAGCTATAAGAAGTGACTTCTAACCTTCTTGAACGCATTTACAACAAATCCCAACTTGGAGCCACCAATTTTCATGGCAAAATTCAGAAAATTCTGTGAGGACATCAACCAAAACTTTGTATCCTTACTTCCCCTACATCTGCAATCATGAACACATTAAAAAATAACCTATCCTAACCCATTCCACCGATTAACAAAGCCAAAATCAGTGGAATGGTTGTTAAATCATTCCTAGACTCTCAAAACCCCTAAAAGGAGGGTTTCAAAACTTCTTAAAGAATGAAGACTCAAACACACTTTATATTCAACAAGATTCTCTCAAATCAACTTTATTTGAAGGAATACACACTATTCAACTAAAAACAACAAAGATCAAGGCCTGGTGGTGCTGTACAGGCTGTACACAACTAGAAAACAACAAAAAAAACATTGTATTTACTGAACATGGTACTTTTATTAACAAAATTTCTTAGAGAATACAATCTCTCATTATTTGCTCGCCTTCACAAGGCCTTTATAAGATGATACATCAGTTATTATAGCTGCCCCTTCAATTCTCAATGATCAAAGCTTCCGTTTTCAAAAAATGACTCTTCAACTTCTTGCAATTTGTGCACTATTTGCATTTTTGCATTGCTGACAACAATTTCAAGATTTTTCACTATTTAACACTTTGACCACAAACCCTCCTAGATACCTAATAAACTGATTTAAATACATAAAAAATGGTCCAAATATGACCCCATTATAGTTAGAACATGATAAAGATTCAAATTTTACAAGATTTCCTTATAAAGGCATAAAAATGCACAAGGTGCTCCTACACCATACAACTGGCCTAAAAAAGAACCTCAAATCCCTTTATGGAATGAGTTGCATCCAACTTGCCTCTTCACACTTGCATACCTTTACCAACTCTATCTTGGACTACTCTATTTCTTTACTATTGTTGCATTATTGAGATCATACACTTTCCTTTGCCAAACACCTTCAATCACTTCATCTTTTTCTCTCATCCCTGACACTAGGTTCTCTGCCTAATAACCTCTATATTCTTAGATTCCAAACCACTATCTTGACAGTATTCAACTTCCCTCTAACCTCTTTTCCAAGCAAAGGACACATAACTGTTCTTACTATGCTTTCACCATGCTTTTCTAAGCAATCTTTCCTCTCTTCAATCAATTCATCCTTGACCTTCTCTTAACCTACTTCTCATCATCCCTTCCAATCTTTGGATCACTCTTCAAATTGACTTTCAACTTTTGTAATGGCTGCAAACTCTTCAAGTGCTTTTTAGATAGATATCCATCTCCTTCACTGCTTCATCACACAACCTCAACATACCATCCATCTTACATCCATCTTACCCAACAATAGATCTTGAAAGATGCACCTACCCACTCTCTCTCTCAGTGGTGTAACTCCCTCTGCACCTTCTCCCTAGCTTAATCTCTGTTGGAGGACAGTGAACACATACCTCTTTCTTGTCTGTAACCAACACACCTTCAACTCTTTCTCTCTCCTACAACTTTAAGATGGATCAAGCACCTACAACCAACACACTTAACAAACCACCAAAACAACTGGCTCTGATACCAATTGATGCAGAGCATCTACTGACTTCAAGGGTTCTAAAGACCCAAAACACAAACTTGATAATCTATCACTTTAACATTCAACTAAACTCCCCTCATTAACACTTGATTCCAAGAGGTGATCAATGCACCAAAACACCCAATCAGGTTTCCTAACTCACAACAGACCTTAATACACCTTAGTTAACATGAAAATGATAGGATTAAACCAAATAAACTTCCAAAGAACTCTAATACCTTCATACTCCAATCTTTCACAACCAAGACTCCTTTATGCTTGTAGTATTACATAATAGCAAAAACAGGTATATCTCTTCAACCAAATTGAATCTCCTCATAAAAAAATACATTTTTAAGGACCCATTATTGAATACTTTGTCATATCAGAAACTTAGATGGAGTTGTTTTGGAAGGATCAACCTTAAACATGATTGTACCACAACAAGAAGGCTCAATTAGGCCTATTTACTAAAGCAAGTACCATCAAAATCACTCCATAACATCAAATGACCCTATACAGTCTTTTATTGGGTTATAAAACTACAAAAAAAATAGACAGTCTTTTATTGGGCTATAAAACTACAAGAAAATCAATCTTTGGTTACTCAAATCCTTCCAAAGGCCACAAAACACAAACCCCTGTTCTAGGCTTAACAATGCTCAAATGATGAGGGTTTATTGAATGTATGCATACCCAACCTCCAAACACCTTGGAAACACTTCAAACATCTTGAAATATGTCTGCACAAGCTATAAGAACTAACTTCTAACCTTCTTGAATGCATTTACAACAAATCCCAACTTGGAGCCACCAATTTTCATGGAAAAATTCAAAAAAAATTGTGAGGACAACAACCAAAAATTTGTATCCTTACTTCCCCTGCATTTGCAATCATGAACACATCAAAAAATAACCTACCCTAACCCATTACA